>JBAKBP010021010.1:0-41477 GCA_037953745.1 Lithodes maja | reverse complement strand
CTATGCTCTCCCCTATTACACACCATTACTTTACTTTTATTGACGTTCACCTTCAGTTTCCTCCTTCCACAAACCACACCAAACTCTTTGACTACCCGCTGCAGTTTCTCATCAGAATCCGCCACCAATGCTGTGTCATCAGCGAACAGCAACTGATTTAACTCCCAATCTCTACCATTCTTCCCTACTAAACCCAATCCTCTTCCCATAGTTCTCCTTTTCACCTCCCTCACCACACGATCCATAAACATATTAAACAGCCATGGTGACATTACACAACCCTGTCGCAAACCTACCTTTACCTCAAACCATTCACTCAACTCGCCATTTCCTACTCTCACACATGCTCTGCTCCCTTCATAAAAACTCTTAACTGCTTCTAACAAATTTCCTCCTATTTCATAAATCCTTAACACCTTCCACATTGCTTCATGGTCCACACGATCATACGCTTTTTCCAAGTCCATAAATGCCCAAAATATCTCCTTGTGCTTCTCTAAATACTCCTCGCATAACTGTCTTACTGCAAACATCTGATCCACGCACCCTCTTCCCCTCCTAAAACCGCACTGTTCTTCTCCTATTGCAACTTCCGTACACTTTATTATCCTCTCTATCAACACCCTGCCATACAGCTTTCCAACCACTGACAATAAACTAATACCTCTATAACTTGAACATTCCTGCCGATCTCCCTTCCCCTTGTACAACGGCACAATACATGCACTCTTCCAGTCTATTGGTACCATTGACACAGCAAAGCACACATTGAAAAGTCTCACCAACCAATCTATTATCACATCTCCACATTCTCAGACGTTTATTACATTAGTTTGGCGATTTTATGACCTTTTACCCCATGTCCTTGTTTTTCCTGGCGAGCGATAGCTAACCTCTAATATACTGTAGTAGTAACCTGCCTCCGGCCGGGATATTTTTCTATCTAAAAATGAAGCACTTTATCTAGAAGGGGGGTCTTGGGGGTGTTTTGTTAAGCTTGATGGAGGTCTAGTGAGGAACTAAAATACAAACTAATAAATACATAAATATAATATACGGTAATCAAATAAATACGCCCATCCCCCCTTAAGTCTCGTCCAATGGAACTTGTTGTCAGGAGAGCAAATTGTGTTATATTCACCGAGGTATGTAGAGCTTACACAATACAGCCTAAACACATTCAGTACCGGTGCCGTCCTTTTAACTTTATTCTGGCAACTATTAAACCATTGTATTCAGTTTATAAAGAGTCTCCAGCAATTAACAGGCTTTGAACAATCTCACTTACCCCTTTTTGCTACCACAGATCCATCTTAAACTGCACAAAATCGTCTTAATGTAGCTAGAATAAAATAGACGTCGCCGGTACAGAAGGGGTTAAAGTAGTAAAAACACAAGTCGCAATGCAGAGATGGAACCAGGTCTAATTGGCTACATTCCTACAGCTGGCCATATTAGTCATGTCGCGGCACCAAGTATATTTCCATCAATAATTGGTATCAGCAATGTCTAAGGTTTAAATCATTGTTCAGAGTGAGATATACAACCATGTTCCTATCTTTACACACCCTATTCAACATCTGACAGACGTTAAGGGAGCCCACCTCGATTTTGTTTCTTTCTCTCCCTCTCTCTTTGGCTTGTATCCATTCAGCCTACTGTTTTAAGACTTTTACCCCCATCCAGGTGTCAATATTTTCTTGGCGAGCGGTAGCGAGCCAGCATATATATATATATATATATATATAGATATATATGTTTTGACAGCAAGCTAAATTTGATTTTTTTTCGATAGAATAATGTCTCCGGCGAAGCCGGATTTCTCCATACAATGCTGGCTCGCTATCGTTCGCCAGAAAGAAATCGACACCTGGATGGGGAAAATATATTAAAACAGTTGGCTGAATGGGGCCGAATGGATACAAGCCATGAAAAGAGAGAAAAGGAGAGATTTTTTTTTGTATACAACATAGAGCGATCAACACGTAATGACAGCTGGTGCCGAACAACCAGTTGATCCACAACCAAAACACCCTTGGGGAGATTGTAGGCACCACACGAGCACTGCAGGGCAGTACACAGGGGAGGCTATTACCTTGTGGTAAGGAGTTGCTGGAACTCCTGTTTCCCTTCCCCCACTGTTTCTATTTGTACCTCACCTACACAGACAGTAATCCAACTTACTCTCACAAACACTTCCTCCTCCTATGCATTTAACTACTACTAACAAGCACATCACACTTCTTTCCAACACATCTAAATTTCCTCTAATGTACCTTGATTTTGGTTTTCTATCACTTTCAACCTTGGGGGATGGGGGGAGTGGTGAGACACTTGTTACAGGCAACTTTGCCCTTTGTCTCCTTCATGCACATAGGAATAATGACCACAACCAGAACGGCCGAATATCAAAATAGGTAAAGCCAAAGCAGTCATTATCAACCTAGGTTAAGTTAGATTACTTTATTCCAGATTGGGTTGGATTAGGATTATAAGAACATAAGAACATAAGAAAATGGGAGTCTGCAGAAAGCCGATTGGCCTAAGCAAGGCAGATCCCTGTCCCACACAACCCCAAATCAATTACAAAGTCCAATTATAGGCTCAACACTCTAATACCCTGAGGATCATCTTACCAAAACGGTTAGAGATTAACGCAGGATTTTGGGGGTCTGCAGAGCGCTGATTGGCCCAACCCGGCTGATCCCCCTTCACACCCAACCCTTCTCGTCCATATGCTTATCCAATTTTATCTTAAAGCTCCCTACCCCCTTGCCACATGACTCGTTGCCGCCGTTTGGGGGCTTCCGGGCTTGTAGGTGGGGCGGCCAAGGTTCTTGGCCGCTCTCCCTATCACCTCCAACTAATTTTGTCATGTCCTTTTCTTTCTCCTCCTTTCTAGTTTTCGTTTTTCCCTCTTCCGCTTTCTCCTGGGGCTGCCATCCGAGACCGGTCTCCCACCCTTGAACTTTTGTGGTCCCGTCCCTCCCTTCCCTTCCGGTTGACTTCCCTGTTTGCTTCCTTCCTTTCTCTTTAACTGCTTCGGAGGTTCTAGTTTCCTTCGGGCTTCGCCTTGGTGTCTCTGATCACTGCTGAGTTGGCAGAGTCCACCTGGCGACAGGTGCTGCCGGCGAGGGCTCGCAAGGCTCGTTGCTGGAGGATAGGCACTATGGGGATGCTTTGGGGTTTCTGACTCTCTTCTCTCTTCCCAGTGAGTGTGTCAGGTGACTACGCCGGCCCCGTTCTCCATGGGACAAAGCTGCAGGACAAATGCCCGGGTTGTACAAGGTCCCTAGCTCAAAGCCGAGACCTGTCCCATCTCAATTGGCCGCATTCTGGGTTTCGTGGCCCTGCGGAGGTCTTTCTCCCTTTCGTTGCCAGGGGCACCTGGTAACCGCAGTATCTTCTTCCATGCTTTACCCCCTTTTCTCTTGTTATGGTGACGACTTATGCTTTTTTCCCTGTTCTTCCCTGTTTATGGCTTCTGCTTTAGTGGTTCCGGTGAGTGAGCCCCTTGTGGCATGCAGCCTGCCACTTGGGGGTCTGTTGTCTGGCTGTCAGTCCGGTTCACCGCGGGAGCTCGGTGAGTCGGGGATGGTTTTGGGTGCTCTCGACCGGCCCGCTGAACTATCCCTCGGTCGTCGCTCGTCCCTCTCGTCCATTACCGTTCCGATTCCTTCTCCTACCCTTCCGTCTTCGTCACGTCTTTCTCCGCCCTCCGCTACCCAGGATTTCATCTCCTCTCCTGTAGTTATTTCTGCGTCTTCCTCTTCTTCCTCTTCTCCCTCTAGTCTTGTCACCCTCGACCCTTTTCTGCCCTCCCTCCCTCGTTCTCTTTCCTCTTCTTCTCCAGTTTCGTCCTCTTCTCGTCCTCGCTCCTCGGTCCTCCCTATGTCCTCTCTCTTTGCACCTCCTTCCTTTACTGAGTTTTTCTCCATCCCTGCTTCTGCGCCTCTAGCCGGTGATGACCTCCTCTTCCACCTGCGTCTCCTTCAACAGGTGGGAAAGGACGTCACCTTCCACTCCCGCCATGATGCCTCCCGTCTTGTTACCGTCCAAAACGAACTTCAGGCTACTGCTATGTCCTCTTTCGTCGATTGTTCTGGCACCCCCATCCCGGCTCAAAAAGATCAACGACTCAACTCCTGTACAGGGACTGTCCTGATCCCCGCTTCCATCCGTCTCGGGGGTCGTCCTTTCGCGGATTGCGCCGACCTCGTCAAGGACATCGTTGTCGCTCAAGACCACAAGGTGGTTAGTGTGGTGTGCTACACTATCCCTCCTCGCGACCTTCGCCGCCATCCCGCTAACATTGCCAAGATCTCTTTTGATGGACTTTCCCTTCCTGCCCATGTTATTGTCGGTGGTACTCGCCTCCCCCCGTGACTGCGTCTCTTCCCCGTCCACTCCAGTGTCGCAGCTGCTGGCGTTTCGGCCACCCGGCTAAGTTCTGCCGTACAGCCGCTGAGTGCCCACTCTGCCCGCGCTGTGCGCAGTCCGGACATGCCGTTGGCGGATGTCAGTCAACGTCCCAGTTCTGCCTTAATTGCCGCGGGTCTCATTCGGCCGACTCTAAGATTTGCCCCGTTCATCTGTTCGAGTCTGAGGTTGCTGTCCTCAAAGCGAGACACGGCCTTACGCTCACCGCAGCCCGCCAAGAGGCTCGTCGCTTGGGCTTCACCCCTCAGTCGTTTTCCAAGACTCTGTCTCCTCCCTCCTCTTCTTTGCCTCCCTCTGCCACGCCCCCCCCCTTTTTCTGGTTCCTCGGTTCCTTCCACCGCCTCCGCTCCCTCCGTCCCCCCGGTCGCACCAGTTTCGTCATCTGCCTCCCTTCCTTCTACCGGTGCTTCTCCTGGATTTTCTCCTTCCTCCTCTTCAGTCTCCTCCGTTCGTCCTTCCGTCTCTTCCTTTTCTGTCCTTGTCTAACACTTTCTCTGTTCTCAGTCCTTCTCCTACTTCTGCCCCTTCCTCTTGCTCTCTTCCTTGTTCCTCCTCTTCTAGTCTCCCTCCACGCTCTCACCGTTCCAAGCCTCCCCCCCGTTCTCCGTCATCTTCCTCTTCTAGTCGCCCCAAATCTCCTCCTCGCTCTAAACTTCCCTTCTCCTCTACCAAACGGGCTCCTGTGCTCCGTTCTTCCTCGCCCGCTTCCTCTTTTCAACGTAAGGGTGGTCTCCGTGATGTGCGGTGCTCCAGTCCCTGCGAGAAGAAGAAGTCGCCTCCTTCTCCTTCTGTTTCCCTTTCTCCTCTCTCCGTCCAGTCTCCTCCTCCTCCCGTCCCTGCATCCCTAGATTTCTCCTACGAAACCCTACCTCAGATTGACGAATTTATCCGTTCTTCCCACCCACCACCTTCTACTGTTCACGCCGAAGTTCATCCTACCCCCTCTTCTCTCCCCCCTACCCCTCTCCCGCCTTCCCCTCTCCCGCCTTCCCCTGCCCCGTCCTCTTCCTCCACTCCCCCTTCTGGCCTTCCTCCGGGCCCTCCTCCTCTTCCTCCTCCTGACCCTCCCCCTCTTCCTTCTCCTGCCCTTACCCCCTCCTTCTCTTCCCACCCGCCGTCCGTCCTTCCTCCCTCTTCCGGCCCTCCTCCTTCCTCTCCTCTTTCTCTGTTAGACCTCCCTATGCCCCCCGGTTTCCAGTCTTCCCCTTCAACGTCTTCTCCAATTCCTGCTCTTATTTCCCATCGTTAGCCTCTCTTGGCTATATTTTCCACCCACGGTGTTACCTGTATTTTGTAAATATGTTGTATATAGTGTTCGTCTTTTCTTCCCTCTTGTACGCGTTTTCTTTTTATTCTTTTTTGTCTTTAATTTTGTTTTCGCCCATCCAACTTTTCATTGTTGTGCATAAGTGTGTATTCTTCCCTTTCTTTTTTTGTTGGCTTTTGCCTCCTTTTCCTTCTCCACGTTATCCTCATTCACCTTTTCTTAGTTGTACATAAGTGTGTGTGTTTTCCTTTATTGTTATTTGTGTATATTTCTTTCCTTCTATGTGTGTCCTTCCTCTTTTTCTGTGCGTTCTTATTTTCGGTGGCTTTTGCCTCCTTTTATGGTTTTCTTTTGTCTGTTTTCGTTGTTTTTTCGTCCTTTAGTCTCCTCTTAGTTTCTTTTTTCTTTTTCTTTATTTATGTCCATTTTGCAGTGGAATCTTCGTAGTCTTAATGCTCAAAGGATTGACTTAAGTTTTCTTCTTTCTCTTCACTCCCCTAAGGCCGTTTGTCTTCAGGAGACTCGTCTTTTCTCCTCTCCTGTTCCCTTTCCTCATTCCTCTTTTTATAGTTCTCCCCACTCTCTCCATGATACTTGTCTTCTTATTCATCGTTCTGTCCCTTTTGAAGAGCTGTCCTTTTCTACTCATTTCCCTTGCACCTTTGCTAGAGTCTATCTTGACCGCTGGTTGACAGTGGTTTCTGTATATTTGTCGCCTTCTCTTCTCATCGATTTTTCCGAATTCTCCGGGATTTTATCCAAGTTGCCCACTCCATTCTTAGTCCTTGGTGATTTTAATGGTCGGCACACCTTGTGGGGTGACAATGTTATTTCGCCCCGGGGTCGTCGGCTTGAACCTTTTCTCTCGGCCCGTAATCTTTTTATCCTTAATTCTGGTACTCCTACTCATTTTGATGCTCGGACTCGTACGTTTTCCTGTATCGATCTTTCCCTGTGTTCCCCTTCAGTTTCCCTTGATTTTCATTGGTCAGTTCTCGAGAATTCTCACAATTCCGACCATTTTCCCATTCTCCTTTCTCTGACTACCTACTCTCCTACTCCTAACTCCCCTCGTTGGTGCTTCCAGCGGGCGGACTGGTCTGCTTTCGCTTCCCTTACTGTTCCTTCTTTGCTTCCTCCTCCTTTCTCGTCGGTCCGTGTCATGCTCTCGTTTTTTCTGGATCTGGTTTTCGGTGCTGCTTTGCCATCCATTCCCCGGACATCTCGCCCTTTCTCGTCTAAATGCGTCCCTTGGTGGTCTCCTGAGTGTTCCAGGGCCCTCCGGGTTAAACGGGCGGCTTGGAAAAGTTTTCGCCGTAAGCGTCTCACCCCTCCTTCTCAGGAGTCATTTTTTCTCTTTCGCCGTGCGTCTGCTCTTTTCCGTCGTACTACCAAAGCCGCTAAACGCCGGAGTTGGGAGTCCTATGTTTCTTCTATTACGTCTCGCACTCCTGTCGCTTCGGTTTGGAAACGTATTCGTAAGATCTCTGGTAAACATCTTCCCTTCCGTGCTCCAGTCCTCCGCATTGATGGTGTTTCTGTGGCGGACTCCGAAACAATTGCTGATCGATTGGGCTCGTACTTTAGCTCCGTTAGCAGTGGTTCTCACCTCTCTGCTGAGTTTCACTCGCTTAAAGTCGTTGCGGAAAGTACTCCAATTACTTTTAGTCTTTCCTCTGACGAATCCTATAATGCTCCTTTTTCCTCAACTGAGTTACGCACCGCTCTCCGTGCCTGTAAGAACACTTCTGAGGGTCCTGATGGTATCCATTATCTCATGCTCAAACATCTTTCTTCGCAAGCTCTGGTCTTCTTGTTAGCTCTCTATAACAAGATTTGGTCTTCTGGTGTTTTCCCTCCCTCTTGGAGTACTGCCCTGACCATACCTTTTCTTAAACCTGGCAAGTCTGGGTTCTCCCCACAGGACTATCGCCCTATTGTCCTTACCAGTTGCCTGTGTAAACTCTTTGAACGTATGATTAACGCTCGTCTCATGTGGATTCTTGAGTCGCGCCATTTGTTGTCTTCTTCCCAGTTCGGGTTCAGACGTGCTCGTAGTACGCTTGACCCCCTCCTTCGCTTGGATTCTTATATCAGGACGGCTTTTGCTCGTCGTCAAACTGTCATTGCTGTTTTTTTCGATCTCGAAAAGGCCTATGATTCTACCTGGAAGTACCACATTTTGCGTCAGCTCCGTTCTTGTGGCATTTACGGTAATCTAGGAGTCTTTATTCAGAATTTTCTTTCTTCTCGGTCCTTTCGTGTCAGAGTCGCTTCCCACTTGTCTCGTCTTTACCCTCAGTTGGAAGGTGTCCCTCAGGGTTGTGTCCTGAGTACCGTCCTTTTTCTCATTGCTATCAACGGTATCGTGTCTTCTCTTCCTGTCGGGGTTCGGTCTTCCTTGTATGTCGACGACTTTGCGATTTACGCAGCCGACTCAGATATTGCTGCTTTACGTCTTTTTATCCAATCCGCTATTCTGGCTGTTTCTTCATGGGCAACCTGCCACGGGTTCCGTTTTTCCACCTCCAAATCCTGCGCGATGTCCTTTACTCGTTGCCATTCTATTCCTCATCCTCCTCTTACTCTTTATGGTACTGCCCTCCCTTATCGTTCCTCTACTACTTTTTTGGGTCTTACTTTTGATTCTCGTCTTAATTGGTCCGCTCATGTTTCTTCTCTCAAGGTTGCTGCCTTACTCCGCCTCCGCCTTCTTCAGTCCTTGTCCCACCTCACTTGGGGTGCTGATCGAGCGCTTCTTCTTCGGCTTCATACGGTTCTTGTCCTCTCTAAGTTGGTTTATGGCTGTCAAGTTTCCTCTTCAGCCTCTGATTCTGTTCTCCATGCTCTTGATTCTGTTCATCACTCTGGTCTTCGTCTTGCCCTTGGTGCTTTTCGTTCCTCTCCTGTTGAAAGCCTCTATGCTGAGTCTGGTTTCCCTTCTCTTCATCGCCGTCGGGCTCTCCTGTCCCTTCGTTCTTACGCTCGCCTTCAACAATTCCCATCTTCACATCTTTCCCTTCCCCCTTCGGTCGTTGCTACTTTTTCGTCTCACCCCCGTCTTGGTTCTCCGTTTTCTGTCCGCATGCTCTCGCTGCTCGCATCGTGCTCTTTCCCCGTTTCTAACGTCCTCCCTTTCCGCTTTTGCTCTTTTCCCCCCTGGCTTTTCCCTCGTCCTTCGGTTTGCCCTTCCATCCTTCCTTGTTCCAAGTCCTCTACTTCTCCCCTCGTTCTTCGGTCTCGTTTCTTAGATCACCTCTCTCTTCACGCTACAACCACTCCTGTGTTTACTGATGGCTCCAAGACGTCGGTAGGCGTGGGGTTTGCCGTCCTTTTTCCCACTTGCTCGTATCAATATTCTTTACCTCCCGTTGCCAGTATATTAACTGCTGAACTTTATGCTATTTTTATTGCCCTCCGTTTTATGTGTTCCTTCCCCTCCTCGTCCTTTACTTTGTTCTCTGATTCTCTCAGTGCTCTACTTCTCTTACAGTCCTCCCCTGCTCTACACCCTTTAGTTCTTTCCATTCAGGAATGGCTTTTCCGCCTTTCCGTCCGCAAAAAGCTTGTTCGTTTTTGCTGGGTTCCCAGTCACGTTGGCGTTTGCGGTAATGAGCGGGTTGATTGCCTTGCTCGTTCTGCTGCCGTGCGGGGTACCCGCTCCTCACTTGCTGTCCCGGCCTCTGATTTCTTCCCTGCCTTGTCCAGGTTTCTTTGGTCGAGGTGGCAGACTCAGTGGTCCGCTCTCTCCGTTAATAAACTTCGTTCTGTCAAACCGTCCGTTTCTGGGTGGTCTGATCCCTCCCACCGTAATCGCCGATGGGAGACGGCTTTGGCCCGTCTCCGCATTGGCCACACCAGACTTACCCATTCGTTTTTAATGTCCCGTTCTCCTCCGACTCTTTGCTCGCGCTGTACCGTTCAGCTTTCTGTCTCCCATCTTTTCCTCGATTGCCCCTTATTTTCCGTTGCCCGCACGCGTTTCTTCCCTTTTCTGGCTTTCCTCCGCCGGCCGCCATGTCTTGCAGATTTTCTTTCTGAATCTCCCTCGTTTTCTTTCTCCCGTATTATGTCCTTCCTTCATCATGTTCGAGTTCTCGATGATATTTAGTTAACTTCCTTCCCGTCTTTACCCATTTCGTGCCATATGGCCTTTGTCGCCTGGTGCGTTGACTTCATTAATGTAATGTTAAAGCTCCCTACAGTTTTAGATCCCACTATAGCACTTGGTAGTCCATTCCACCCATCTACAACTCTGTTACCAAACCAATATTTGCCTATATCTTTTCTGAAACTAAATTTATCTAATTTGAAACCATTGGTACGAGTTCTTTCGCTATCACTGAGCTTTAGTACATTTGTTATGTCCCCTTTGTTAATCCCACTAACCCACTTGAACACCTCTATCATATCCCCTCTAACTCTGCGTCTCTCTAACGAATGTAAACCTAATTTCTTCAACCTTTCTTCATACGGAAGATTTCTAATATTATGGATCATTTTTGTCATTCTACGTTGTACTCTCTCCAATGAACCTATGTCCATTCTGTAATAAGGACACCAAAATTGGACAGCATAATCCATATGGGGTCTCACTAATGACAAGTAAAGTTTTAAGATAACATCAGCAGTTCTGTTACTCACACTCCTAGAGATGAACCCGAGAATCCTGTTTGCCTTATTACGAACGCCTATACACTGTTCTCTAGGCTTCAAATCATTGCTAACAAACACACCTAGATCTTTCTCGCAGTCTGAATGTTCTAATTCTAAATTAGCTAGTTTATATTTAACATTTGTTTGCATCTTCCCTATCTTTAATACCTTGCATTTGTCAATGTTAAACTTCATCTGCCAATTTACTGACCATTCATGTAAGGTATCTAGATCCCTTTGGAGGCACTCTATATCGCTATCTGAATCAATTGATCTCCCCATTTTAGTATCGTCTGCGAATTTACTTATCCTACTAGTTATACCTAAATCTAGGTCATTTATGTATATAAGAAACAACAGGGGACCTAATACCGATCCCTGGGGGACACCACTTTTGACTGCTCCCCACTCTGACTTGGTACCATTTATGCTGACTCTCTGTTTCCTACCAATTAGCCATGACCTAATCCATCCCAACAACGCTCCACCTATTCCATTATACATTAGGTTAACCCTTTCACGCTTATGACGCGATTTTGAGCCTATTAGGGATACTTTAAAGCCTTTGTTACCATCAGGGGTATTTAGAAACCTTTGGTTTAGTTACTTCAACCTCTGCAGTTGTCTTTGAGTTAGCTGTGGGCAGAAAACTAATTTTGGAGAGGTAATTATAAGAGTGAGAGAACTCTATTATTGCTAATCTGGCAATCTCTGCGTCATAAAAGCGTGAAAGAGTTAAGGGGAGATGGGCTTTTCATTGTCTTGGTCTAATTCATTTATTCCTTTATTTCTTAGTTTCCTCGTTAGACCTCCATCAGGCTTAGAAAAACACCTCTAGACCCCTCTTCAAGATCATTTTGTACATTTTTCGGTAGAAAATGTCCCGGCCGAAGGCCGATTCCTCTTATGATTCCAGGCTCGCTATCACTTGCCATGAACAAATCGAGACCTAAATGGCAGGATAGGGCTTAAAATTGACAACGAAATGAGGCGAGAGGTATTAAAATCGCTAAAATGATAGGCCGAACGTCTTAAAATCTCAAAACAAATGGGGCTTAAAACGAGAGAGAAAGAGGACCATAAAAACGAGCCATCTCCCCTTACATCACTTTTGATTGGATTAGGAGTAGATACATTAAGTTACGTTAGTTTAGGTTCGATTACGATTTTGGTAGATTATGCTAGGTTAGATGTGTGTGAGTTGGTGTTTTTTATCTGTGTTTATTTGTTGTTTTATGTTGTTTTTGTGTTTTCCCTGTTCTTGCTCTGTCTTGAGTCGCCTACCCCCAAAATGGGGATTGGGCCTGAGCATATAGATAGATAGATAGATGCTAGGTTAGGTTAGTTTAGGTTCGATTAGTATTAGATGCATTAAACTAAGTTAGTTTAGTTTGCATTGGCTTAATACAAGATACATTAGGCTAAGTTAGGTTAGCTTAGGTTAGATTAGGATTAGCTACATTAGGCTAGGTTAGGTTAGATTAGGATTACATAGATTAGGCTAGGTTAGGTTAGATTAGGATTACATAGATTAGGTTAGATTAGGATTACATAGATTAGGCTAGGTTAGGTTAGATTAGGATTACATAGATTAGGCTAGGTTAGGTTAGTTTATGTTGGATTAGGTAAATTAGGTTAGTTTAGGTTGGATTAGGATTAGCTACATTAGGCTAGGTTAGGTTAGTTTATGTTGGATTAGGTACATTAGGTACCTGACTCAGCTCCAACCTCTGACGCTGTGCTACCTACCACCACCACCACCACCACCACCAAGGGAGCTTCTGCCACCACCAGGGGTTCTCCAACTGCAGCTGCTGGATCCTCCCGAGGGAAAGGTAAGTCTGTGTCCCGAGAAGGTAAGTCTGTGTCGATTGTGGGCGACTCCATGGTAAGACATTTAGTTAGGGCTACCCGCACTAAACTTAGGAAGGTTGTGTGTCTGCCTGGCCATGGAGTTGGGAGGGTTTTAGAGAAGATGGACCACATCTTGGAAGATAGTGGAGATAACCCCATTATCTGTCTCAGTACCGGGAGTAACGATGTTGGTAAGGGTAGAAGTGAGGAACTGCTGCAGCAGTATCGGGATGTGTTAGATAAAGTTAGGATGAAGGGAGGGATCCCTGTAGTACATTGTATCCTACCCAGAAGAGGAGTTCCCAAGGAATGGACATCCAGGGCGATTGGTGTCAATTGCCGTTTGGAGAAATATTGCAAAGAAAAAACAATACCATTCATTGATAACTGGGATAGTTTCTATGGGAGAGATGGGATGTACGCAAGGGATGGGGTTCATCTTTCACGGTTAGGGGTTTCTACATTAGCTAGTTCTTTAGATAGGGTGGTTGTGGGGTTTTGAACAGAAATATTGAGAGTGTAAATGAGAGGTTTAATGGAACAATTTTAGCGTCAGGCGAAAGCGATAAGGATATTCAGTCTCATGCTAAAAATGATGACTATAATGCAAATGATAGTAGTGATGGTGCAACGGAAGATGGAAATGTCGTTAGAAATAAAGGTAAATTAGGTATAAAGAAAAGAAGTAAATTGAGAGTATATTACACAAACTGTAGGAGTCTATGTAACAAAATGAACGAACTTAGAGCCCTTGTTAGCAAAGAAAATATAGACATAATAGCGCTAACTGAAACTTGGATTAATACAGAAACCAGGCATTTTTTAGCAGAATTTGATATACCAGGATATAGTTTGTTTAAATATGACCGAACAAGTAAGAGGGGTGGCGGTATAGCAGTGTTTGTCAGGAGTACATTAAAAAGCTGTATTAAATCAGGTATTAGACTAAATAACGATAATGAAAGTGTTTGGGTAGAGGTTAACGAAGGTAGTGAGACCATAGTTATTGGAGTTATGTATAGACCGCCAAATATGAGTAGAAATGACGGAACGTCATTATGGGAGGAAATTAAAATGGCATCAAGGTTTAGCAATGTGTGCATTATGGGGGATTTTAATTTTCCGAATATAGATTGGCAGCATCAAATAGGAGACTCTGATTCTGAGGAGTTTATAGAGGTAGTACAAGATAGTTTTTTATTTCAATTCATAGATACGCCGACTAGGTAATAATATTCTCGATTTAGTTTTCAGTAACAATGAACATATGGTAAATAATGTAGAGATAGGGGACCACCTAGGAAATAGTGACCACAATTCTGTGTATTTTAATATACAATGGAAAGGTAATACCAGAGAGAATACAACATTAATACCTGACTTTAGAAAAGCCAATTATGGTGGGTTAAGAAGAGCCCTATTAGCCGATCCTATGGTCAAAAAATTAAGTCGATCCAGGTGTCCAAATGAGTGTACCCCTTCTCAGGCACCTGTCATCTTAAGTCAGGAAGAGACGTCAACCTTGGTAGATACATACGATAATTTTATCAAGTCAGTATTCAATGCACAAAATAAATACATCCCCAAAAGAAAATTTAGATCAACACAGAACCAACCCAAATGGATGAATAATAGACTATTAGATCTTCTAGGACAAAAGAGAGGAATATATAGAAAGATTAGGAAAGGCGAAATTCACCTACTTGCTTACTATCAGAATCTATCAAGACAGGTAAAAAAGGATATTAGGAAAGAAAAAAGAAATTATGAAATCAAGGTTGCCAATGACTCAAAAAATAATCCTAAAGCTTTTTACCAACTATATAAATCCAAGGTTAGAGATGTAATTGGTCCCCTTAAAACTTCGATAGGAGAAATGACAGAAAATGATTTAGAAATGTGCAGTACATTAAATAGTCAATTTCTTTCCGTTTTCACTAATGAAAATTTGGCACAGTTTCCAGAAGTCCGTAAGGTATATAGCGATAGTATAGAAAATAGGTTAAGTACGGTTACTATAAGTAGAAATGATGTGCTTAAGGAAATTGACAGACTGAAACCTCATAAATCGCCTGGTCCTGATGAGGTATATGCTAGAGTATTAAAAGAATGTAGGGATGAGTTAAGTTACCCATTAACATTTTTATTTAACAAGTCATTGGAGACAGGTATAGTTCCAGAAGCTTGGAAGCTTGCAAACGTAGTTCCGATCTTCAAAAAAGGTGACAAATCAATAGCATCCAATTACCGTCCCATTAGTCTTACATCAATCATAGGAAAGCTACTAGAGTCAATTATTGCTAGTAAAATTAGAAACCACTTGGATACATTTAATTTAATAAATTCTTCTCAGCATGGATTCACTCAGGGACGTTCTTGCCTTACTAATTTGCTTAGTTTTTTCTCAGAGGTATATGAAGCAGTAGATAATGACAAGTCATATGATATAATATATTTAGATTTCAGTAAAGCTTTCGACAGAGTCCCCCATGAGAGATTGATGAGAAAGGTTGAGGCGCATGGAATAGGTGGGGCGTTGTTGGGATGGATTAGGTCATGGCTAATTGGTAGGAAGCAGAGAGTCAGCATAAATGGTACGAAGTCAGAATGGGGAGCAGTCAAAAGTGGTGTCCCCCAGGGATCTGTATTAGGTCCTCTGTTGTTTGTTATATACATAAATGACCTAGATTTAGGTATAACTAGTAGGATAAGTAAATTTGCAGACGATACCAAAATGGGGAGAACAATTGATTCAGATAGAGATATAGAGTGCCTCCAAAGGGATCTAGATACCTTACACGAATGGTCAGTAAATTGGCAGATGAAGTTTAACATTGACAAATGCAAGGTATTAAAGATAGGGAAGATGCATACAAATGTTAAATATAAACTAGCTAATGTGGAATTAGAAAACTCGAATTGTGAGAAAGATCTAGGTGTGTTTGTTAGCAATGATTTGAAGCCTAGACAACAGTGTATAAGCGTTCGAAACAAGGCAAACAGGATTCTCGGGTTCATCTCTAGGAGTGTAAGTAACAGAACTGCTGATGTTATCTTAAAACTTTACTTGTCATTAGTGAGACCCCATATGGATTATGCTGTTCAATTTTGGTGTCCTTATTACAGAATGGACATAGATTCATTGGAGAGAGTACAACGTAGAATGACAAAAATGATCCATAATATTAGAAATCTTCCGTATAAAGAAAGGTTGAAGAAATTAGGCTTACATTCGTTAGAGAGACGCAGAGTTAGAGGGGATATGATAGAGGTGTTCAAGTGGGTTAGTGGGATTAACAAAGGGAACATGACAAATGTACTAAAGCTCAGTGATAGCGAAAGAACTCGTACCAATGGTTTCAAATTAGATAAATTTCGTTTCAGAAAAGATATAGGCAAATATTGGTTTGGTAACAGAGTTGTAGATGGGTGGAATGGACTACCAGGTGCTATAGTGGGATTAAAAACGATAGGGAGCTTTAAGATAAAATTGGATAAGCATATGGACGAGAAGGGTTGGGTGTGAAGGGGGATCAGCAGGGTTGGGCCAATCAGCGCTCTGCAGACCCCCGTAATCCTGCGTTAATCTCTAACCGTTTTGGTAAGATGATCCTCAGGGTATTAGAGTGTTGAGCCTATAATTGGGCTTTGTAATTGGGGTTGTGTGGGACAGGGATCTGCCTTGCTTGGGCCAATCGGCTTTCTGCAGACTCCCATTTTCTTATGTTCTTATGTTCTTATTAGGTTAGTTTAGGTTGGATTAGGATTAGCTACATTAGGCTAGGTTAGGTTAGTTTAGGTTGGATTAGGTACATTAGGTTAGTTTAGGTTGGATTAGGATTAGCTACATTAGGCTAGGTTAGGTTAGTTTACTGTAGGTTGGATTAGGATTAGCTACATTAGGCTAGGTTAGGTTAGTTTAGGTTGGATTAGGATTATATATATTAGGCTAGGTTAGGTTAGTTTAGGTTAGATGAGGATTAGCTACATTAGGCTAGGTTAGGTTAGTTTATGTTGTATTAGGTACATTACTTACTTGTTACTTACTTGGTGTGGAGTTTCTCAGCCGCGCTCCGTCACTAGACGTGACGCTCGTCGCAGCTGCCCTTTAAACCATCTAGCACTTGTAGTTTTGTCTCACAGTGCCATCTTCTAAGTCATAACACTCCCTGAACAAATGTGCCTTTAGTGACTTTTTAAAGGCCTTTATGTTCGCACACCTTTTCACATTAACTGGTAGATTATTATAAAGTCTCGGTGCACTCTTTTCGAAGGCCCTAAATCCAAATTCATGATTGCACCGTGGCTCATTCAATTGATGCAGCACGTTGCCATGTCTCAGCATCATATCAGTGCCAACATTGAAGTCTTCCAATAAGTCTCGCACATATTCCGGCTTTCCAAAGTTCAAAGCTTGATACACTATAACACACAGTTTGAATATGATCCTCGCTTTCACCGGCAGCCAATGCAGGTCAATTAATGCCGGCGTTATACTCGCACGGAATGGTAAACTCTTTATTAATCTTGCTGCTCTATTCATTATAAGTTGTAGTTTTCGTAGCAAGTAATTTGGTAGTCGATAATATAGAGAATTACAATAGTCTAATTTACTAATTACATGATTGTGGATCAACATTTTGGTTGTATTAATATCCAGATATTTTCTCACAAAAGCAATATTCCTCAGATGATAGGCAGAGATTCGCACTGTTTGATTAATCTGGTTTTTAAATGACAGTTCACTATCAACCAAAACTCCCAAATCCTTCACCACACTACTCACAGTCATCACACTATCATTGATATTGAGGCTTTGCACGCCCAGTCTCTCAAGGTTCACCCGTCTGCCTACTAATAGGCATTCAGTTTTATTTTCATTTAATTTCAGTTGCTTTGACTCCATCCACTTCCCAATGTCTTTTAGTAAACCACTAATCTTCTCCTCAACATTCACCACGTCACTTAGTGCCAGATAGAATTGGGTGTCATCCGCAAACAGTTTGAATTTCACTCCAAGTTTGATTAATATGCTAGATAGTGCAATTGTATATATACAGAATAGAATTGGTCCAAGAACACTCCCTTGAGGGACACCCCTCTCTAGATGCCTCATCTCTGAGAATTTATTACTTATTTGCACACAATAAGTTCTGTTAGTAAGGTAACTTTGAAGGTATTCCAGCGCATTACCATCAATACCAATAGCTTTACAGTCTTCTATTAGTAAGCTATGCACCACTGTATCGAACGCGGCACTCAAGTCCAACAAAATTAAGATTCCACACTTCGCGTTGTACATTTGCACGAGTAAATCATTAATCACAGAGCACATCGTGGTTTCCGTAGAGTAAAGTCTTCTATATGCGGACTGGTTGTCTGGGAGAGCCTTCACTAAACTCAAGTGATCCCATAACTGACCCAGAATTACATTTTCAATAATTTTTGATAGAAATGTTAAATTGGAAACAGGCCTAAAAGAGCTCAAGCATTGAGAATCAAGGCTCCCTTTAATAATAGGCTTCACAATCGCATTCTTTTCAGACGATGGAAATACATTATTTGCAATGCTACAGTTTATTTTGTCAACATATATTGTAGGTTGGATTAGGATTAGGTTAGTTTAGGTTGGATTAGGATTAGCTACATTAGGCTAGGTTAGGTTAGTTTACTGTAGGTTGGATTAGGATTAGCTACATTAGGCTAGGTTAGGTTAGTTTAGGTTGGATTAGGATTACATATATTAGGTTAGCTTAGGTTAGATGAGGATTAGCTACATTAGGCTAGGTTAGGTTAGTTTACTGTAGGTTGGATTAGGATTACATAGATTAGGCTAGGTTAGGTTAGTTTATGTTGTATTAGGTACATTAGGTTAGTTTAGGTTGAATTAGGATTAGGTACATTAGGTTAGTTTAAGTTGGATTAGGATTACATATATTAGGTTAGGTTAGTTTAGGTTAGATGAGGATTAGCACCATTAGGCTAGGTTAGGTTAGTTTACTGTAGGTTGGACTAGGATTACATAGATTAGGCTAGGTTAGGTTAGTTTACTGTAGGTTGGATTAGGATTACATAGATTAGGCTAGGTTAGGTTAGTTTACTGTAGGTTGGATTAGGATTACATAGATTAGGCTAGGTTAGGTTAGTTTACTGTAGGTTGGATTAGGATTACATAGATTAGGCTAGGTTAGGTTAGTTTATGTTGTATTAGGTACATTAGGTTAGTTTAGGTTGGATTAGGATTAGCTACATTAGGCTAGGTTAGGTTAGATTAGGATCATAGATTAGAGTAGGAGATTGTGGCTGTTGTGGCGTGTGTTCTGTTGGTTGTAGTCATTCCGGTTATGGCCGTTTAGGAACATGACCGGATTGACATAAGACCCGTAGAAGGAGGCTGTAGTGGAGCATGTGTCGCAGGGTGGCCACAATTGTAAGGGGAGGTTTTTAGTTTGCTCTCTAGACCTCCATCAAACTTTTAAATTAATCCCAAAAAATATCCCCGAGATTTATGTGTACATTTTTCGGTATAAAAATGTCCTAGCCGAAGGCCGGTTCCTCCTTAATTACAGGCTCACTATCGCTAACCAGGAAAAAATCGACACCTAAAATGGCACGAAAGATCTTAAAATTGACAGAGATGGGGCAAAAGCTCTTAAAATCACCAAAGTAATAGGGCTAACATCTTAAAATCCCGAAACTATTGGGGCTAAACATGTGGGAGAAGGGCGTCCAGAAAAATAGCTCTGGCGTGAAAATCTGCCCTTAAAGGTGGGGGCGCATGGGTTGAGGTAAACATGGACAAATAATCACCAACCTGCATATAATTATCCTGTAAAATGCAATGGCACTCAAATAATTATTAACAATGGTATAAAGGAGTTTGCGGATCGTCTATACCGGGCCTGTGACGTCATAGTGACGTCACACCAGTATCCTCATAATAATAATAATAATAATAATAATATTTATTCAGTTAGCAATTTACAGAGTTGGTACCACATAGTTTGTTACAAATATGACATGTACCAGCCCTGCATAATTCCAACTAAGGATAGCCCAATAAGGCCGTTAGGCGTATTTCCATTGGGGTCCTTGTGGGATTAGGTTAGCTGGGGAAAAATGGGGAGGATAAAGAAATGGATACCTTAGAAAAAGTATTTCTAGGGGGTTATTTTAAGATACCTTACATCCTATAGTAAATATCAGTAATCCGTAATCAGTAATCATTTCAGTTTGGTTTGTCTATCTCTTATGTCGCATTTAGTAGTAGACATAAGCTTGGTGCTCCCTTCTCGCAGCTGTCCGGTTCAGGTGTTCCTTCAGGCTACGTCTGAAGGAATACAGTGTTCTCTTTTCACGGACTGACTGGGGTAGGTCGTTCCAGTCTTTGATGGCGGTGAAGAAAAATGTTTGCTTACCCTGTCCTTGGATTCTCGGGACCTTAAAATTAAACATCCTGTTTCTTGTATTATGTCCACTCCTCTCATTTGCTTTAACAAAATCATTCTTTAGGTACTCTGGAGCTCTGTCATAGAAAATTTTGAAGGCATTAGTGAGCCTGATTTGTTTGGCCCTGTCAGCGACATTGAGCATACCTAGTGACTGAAGTTGTTCCTGGCCAACATGTGATCTGGGTCCTAGGTTCAGCATGAACCTAACCATTTTATTTTGAGTGACCTGAAGTTTGTGCTGTGCTGATTTAGATGATGCAGAGTACCAGGATGACACAGAATAGTCAAAATGACATTGAACAAGCGCTTGGCAGAGGGTCTTTTTGGTCGCCGCGGGCAAGCATCCCACCTGTCTATACAGGTATTTTATACGTGCTCTACACTTACTCAGGATAGATTCCAAAATTGTTTCACCTGACAAACTCGCGTCCAGTTTTAGTCCGAGATATTTAACTTGTGACACTGTTGTTATAGGAATATCATTACAGTTGACCGAGAAGCCCACAATGTCTTTCAGTTTGCGTTTTGTTCCACATAAGATGGCTTCCGTCTTGCCCAGGTGAAGAGATAGTCTATTGTCCACTAGCCATTCACTACATGATTCTAGTTCTTTGGAAAGTGAAGCGGCAATACTTATTGGGTCTTTTCCTGAAACCAGGAGCACGCTGTCGTCTGCATACAGTAATAATTTACATGAGACGCTCAGTTCCATGTCGTTCACATAACAGAGAAAGAGTAAGGGACCAAGGATGCTTCCCTGCGGGACCCCACAGTTAATTGGCATAGGATCAGATATATTATCATCAATTTTGACTCTTTGGGTTCTACCACTAAGATAAGATTTAAACCAGTTCACAGATCCTATGCCCATTGCTTGTAGTTTATTACATAGGATATCATGGTCTACTGTGTCAAACGCTTTTTGTAGATCAAGAAGAACCATACCGGTGTAGTTACCTTTAGACATTTCTTTACGAATGTGATCCGTTAAGTGGATGAGACAGGAGTCTGTCGAGTACATGCATCTGAAACCTGATTGAAACTTATAGAATAGATCATTTTGTTTGAGGTAGTGTTCAATTTGGGTGTATACCGCTCTTTCAAGGATTTTAGATACAATACATAATATGCTAACTGGTCTGTAGTTACCAACTTCTAGTTTATTTCCTTTCTTGAATAGAGGGGTTACAATAGCTTCCTTCAGTTCAGCAGGTACAGTGTTGGTGTTAATTGACAAGTTGATGATGTGAGTTAGGGGGCCTGCTATACCAATGGCTCCATCTCGTAGAAATTTGGCAGGAATTTTGTCTGGTCCTGTGCTTTTATGTACATTTAGGTTAGACAGCTCGTCAAAAGTGTATTTTGGTGTAACATTTTGCAATCTAAATGTGTTTGGGTGTATGTCTTTATCTCTGTAGAAATTTCGAAAGGTGGCCGTTGTTGTCGTGTATTTATTGAGAGGTTGAGGTAGGTTCTGTGCAAGTGTGTTTGCTATGGAGGTGAAGAAGGAGTTGAAGTAGGTTGAAATTTGTCGTTTATCGTGGCAAATCTGATCATTAATGGTGAGAGCAATATTAGTGTTAGACGAATCCCTTGTCTTGTTGCTGTAGCCTGTTGTTTTTAGGTGCCTCCATAGTTTCTTTGGGTTATTCTGATATTCCTCTGCCTTATTGTGAAAATAATTAGTTTTCGCTGATTTTATTTTCCTACTTAGTTTATTCCTGGCCCTGTTGAACTCATGTTTCAGACCTTGATCCTGTCTATGTTTCGCTAGCCTTTTTAACAGATTGTCTCTGAGTTCCAGATGGTGTAGTATGTCATTGTTGATCCATGGGTCTGACCTTGCTTTAATTCGTATGTCTTTCAGAGGAGCTATTTCGTCTAGAATGTTTGTGATGATGGTTCTGAAGCCAACCCATGCGTCATTAACGTTTGTACTTCCAAACACTGGAGACCAGTCTGTATTCCATAAAATGTCCAGAAATGTTTCTTTATTGTAGTTTCTGAGTGACCTTGTTTTGATAATCTTGTGATTCTCTAGGGTAATTTTTGTGGTTTTTCGTGTGCAATATGTGACGAAGTGATCACTTATCCCAGTCTGTATAACCCCTGATTGGGATATTTTGTCCTCTCTGTTACAGTTTATGTGGTCTATTATTGTGGCAGTGTTCTCAGAGATACGTGTGGGGGTTGTGATGAGTTGTTTGTGATTGTGCATTGTCAGTATATGCCAATATTCTCGTACAAGCCTATCATTTCGTTGTTTGTAACACAGGTTAAAATCCCCTAGTATGATGGATTCATTCCGAGGGTCTAGCGATGACAACGTTCGTTCAAATTTGGTCAAGAATTGTGTGTCGTCTGGTGGCCTATAGCATACCCCAATTGTGATGGGTCTTGTCCTCGGCAGGTATAGATCGATCCACAGAGCTTCGTGATTTTCTACATGGAGGTCGGTCCTGGTTGTGTGTGTGAGGTTGTTTTTTACATACAGACATACTCCTCCCCCATGCCTATTGCGATCATTCCTAACCATATTGAAACCTTGAATGTTTATTTCACCATCGTTTATACTTGAATCCAGCCAGGTTTCTGTGATTGCAATTATTGAAGCTTTGGCCTTATTAGCTAACAAGTTTAATTCTGACAATTTATGGTACATTGATCTGGCGTTAATGTGGATAAGATGGAGCCCTTTGTTGGTGAACACTCTGTATTCATCTTTGATTTTGAATGTGTCCTGGCTGGATTCTGAGTTGTTAATACTAATTGGTTCATTTACATTAATATTCGGTAATGAATGCAAGGCACATATGTTGCATAGGAATTCCCGTTCTTCACTGTTGGTCTTCTTAGAGATGCACTTCATGTGAGCTACAGTTTTACACTTAACACAGTTTATGATCCTTTGTTTTCTTGTTATGAGTGATTCACATATTTCACAAATGATTTTAGGACCCTTAATAGCTATTTCCCTACATTTATCATCCTGGACTGGATGGTGGACTTACACTCTTGTGACGTCACAGGCCCGGTATAGACGATCCACAAAATCCTGTATACCATTGTTAATAATTATTTCAGTGCCATTGCATTTTGCAAGATAATTATGTACAGCTTGGCAATTATCATTCCATGTTTATCCCAACCCATGAGCCCCACCTTTATAATTAAGAAAGCCGCGTCATATATGCTGCTATAAACGCCATATACCGTAATGTACTGCTCTTTAAGCGGGAGGTAGTCGCTTTTTATGGACCCCCTTCTCCCTCATGTCATATATGCATTGATAATATGCAGGTATTCATTACTTAACAATATACCCTCGCTCAGACACCTGCACTTTATACATACCATGCACACATATTTGTTTAATATATGTACTGTAGGCTACATAAATACATTGATAATATGCAGGTATTCATTACTTAACGATTTAGGTGTCGATTTTATCCTGGCGAGCGATAGCGAGCCTGTAATTTAAGAGTAACCGGCCTTGGCCAGGACATTTTTCTACCGAAAAATGTACAAATTTATCTTGAAAGGGTGTCAAGGGGTGACACTTTAAAATTGCTGGAGGAGTAGGAAACAAACTAGAAACCTCCCCTTAACCCTTTCGAGGACACGCTTCTTCCTTTTAATTTGGCTTCCATGAAATGATTTTGTTCACTTAGCAGGCAGTGTTGTAAGTCAGATGGTTTATTAGGATAGTTTTTACCCCTTTCATTCCTAAAGATCTTTCTTAATCTGCGTATAATTGCATAATAATAGCCAGAAAGGCACTCCGAGAGAGCATACATGTAACTATTTAATTAAAGAGGGAAAGTGTCTGATTGTTTGGCGGAATACGTTAGTAGCCTATATTGACTAGGATAAGATAAATACTGTACTTTTAAGATACATATTGACTAGGATAAGATAAATACTGTACTTTTAAGATACATGTTGACTAGGATAAGATAAATACTGTACTTTTAAGATACATATTGACTAGGATAAGATAAATACTGTACTTTTAAGATACATGTTGACTAGGATAAGATAAATACTGTACTATTAAGATACATATTGACTAGGATAAGATAAATACTGTACTTTTAAGATACATATTGACTAGGATAAGATAAATACTGTACTATTAAGATACATATTGACTAGGATAAGATAAATACTGTACTTTTAAGATACATATTAACTAGGATAAGATAAATACTGTACTATTAAGATACATATTGACTAGGATAAGATAAATACTGTACTTTTAAGATACATATTGACTAGGATAAGATAAATACTGTACTTTTAAGATACATATTGACTAGGATAAGATAAATACTGTACTTTTAAGATACATATTGACTAGGATAAGATAAATACTGTACTTTTAAGATACATATTGACTAGGATAAGATAAATACTGTACTATTAAGATACATATTGACTAGGATAAGATAAATACTGTACTTTTAATATACATATTGACTAGGATAAGATAAATACGGTACTTTTAAGATACATATTAACTAGGATAAGATAAATACTGTACTATTAAGATACATATTGACTAGGATAAGATAAATACTGTACTTTTAAGATACATATTGACTAGGATAAGATAAATACTGTACTTTTAAGATACATATTGACTAGGATAAGATAAATACTGTACTATTAAGATACATATTGACTAGGATAAGATAAATACTGTACTTTTAAGATACATATTGACTAGGATAAGATAAATACTGTACTTTTAAGATACATATTGACTAGGATAAGATAAATACTGTACTTTTAAGATACATATTGACTAGGATAAGATAAATACTGTACTTTTAAGATACATATTGACTAGGATAAGATAAATACTGTACTTTTAAGATACATATTGACTAGGATAAGATAAATACTGTACTTTTAAGATACATATTGACTAGGATAAGATAAATACTGTACTTTTAAGATACATATTGACTAGGATAAGATAAATACTGTACTTTTAAGATACATATTGACTAGGATAAGATAAATACTGTACTTTTAAGATACATATTGACTAGGATAAGATAAATACTGTACTTTTAAGATACATATTAACTAGGATAAGATAAATACTGTACTTTTAAGATACATATTAACTAGGATAAGATAAATACTGTACTATTAAGATACATATCGACTAGGATAAGATACATATTGACTAGGATAAGATAAATACTGTACTTTTAAGATACATATTGACTAGGATAAGATAAATACTGTACTTTTAAGATACATATTGACTAGGATAAGATAAATACTGTACTTTTAAGATACATATTGACTAGGATAAGATAAATACTGTACTTTTAAGATACATATTGACTAGGATAAGATGAATACTGTACTTTTAAGATACATATTGACTAGGATAAGATGAATACTGTACTTTTAAGATACATATTGACTAGGATAAGATAAATATTACTTTTAAGATACATATTGACTAGGATAAGATAAATACTGTACTATTAAGATACATATTGACTAGGATAAGATAAATACTGTACTTTTAAGATACATATTAACTAGGATAAGATAACTGTACTATTAAGATACATATCGACTAGGATAAGATACATATTGACTAGGATAAGATAAATACTGTACTTTTAAGATACATATTGACTAGGATAAGATAAATATTGTACTTTTAAGATACATATTGACTAGGATAAGATAAATACTGTACTTTTAAGATACATATTGACTAGGATAAGATAAATACTGTACTTTTAAGATACATATTGACTAGGAAAAGATAAATACTGTACTTTTAAGATACATATTGACTAGGATAAGATAAATACTGTACTTTTAAGATACATTTTGACTAGGATAAGATAAATACTGTACTTTTAAGATACATATTGACTAGGATAAGATAAATACTGTACTTTTAAGATACATATTGACTAGGATAAGATAAATACTGTACTTTTAAGATACATATTGACTAGGAAAAGATAAATACTGTACTTTTAAGATACATATTGACTAGGATAAGATAAATACTGTACTTTTAAGATACATTTTGACTAGGATAAGATAAATACTGTACTATTAAGATACATATTGACTAGGATAAGATAAATACTGTACTTTTAAGATACATATTGACTAGGATAAGATAAATACTGTACTTTTAAGATACATATTAACTAGGATAAGATAAATACTGTACTATTAAGATACATATTGACTAGGATAAGATAAATACTGTACTTTTAAGATACATATTGACTAGGATAAGATAAATACTGTACTTTTAAGATACATATTGACTAAGATAAGATAAATACTGTACTTTTAAGATACATATTGACTAGGATAAGATAAATACTGTACTATTAAGATACATATTGACTAGGATAAGATAAATACTGTACTTTTAATATACATATTGACTAGGATAAGATAAATACGGTACTTTTAAGATACATATTAACTAGGATAAGATAAATACTGTACTATTAAGATACATATTGACTAGGATAAGATAAATACTGTACTTTTAAGATACATATTGACTAGGATAAGATAAATACTGTACTTTTAAGATACATATTGACTAGGATAAGATAAATACTGTACTTTTAAGATACATATTGACTAGGATAAGATAAATACTGTACTATTAAGATACATATTGACTAGGATAAGATAAATACTGTACTTTTAAGATACATATTGACTAGGATAAGATAAATACTGTACTTTTAAGATACATATTGACTAGGATAAGATAAATACTGTACTTTTAAGATACATATTGACTAGGATAAGATAAATACTGTACTATTAAGATACATATTGACTAGGATAAGATACATATTGACTAGGATAAGATAAATACTGTACTTTTAAGATACATATTGACTAGGATAAGATAAATACTGTACTTTTAAGATACATATTGACTAGGATAAGATAAATACTGTACTTTTAAGATACATATTGACTAGGATAAGATAAATACTGTACTTTTAAGATACATATTGACTAGGATAAGATAAATACTGTACTTTTAAGATACATATTGACTAGGATAAGATAAATACTGTACTTTTAAGATACATATTGACTAGGATAAGATAAATACTGTACTTTTAAGATACATATTAACTAGGATAAGATAAATACTGTACTTTTAAGATACATATTAACTAGGATAAGATAAATACTGTACTATTAAGATACATATTGACTAGGATAAGATACATATTGACTAGGATAAGATAAATACTGTACTTTTAAGATACATATTGACTAGGATAAGATAAATACTGTACTTTTAAGATACATATTGACTAGGATAAGATAAATACTGTACTTTTAAGATACATATTGACTAGGATAAGATGAATACTGTACTTTTAAGATACATATTGACTAGGATAAGATAAATACTGTACTTTTAAGATACATATTGACTAGGATAAGATAAATATTACTTTTAAGATACATATTGACTAGGATAAGATAAATACTGTACTATTAAGATACATATTGACTAGGATAAGATAAATACTGTACTTTTAAGATACATATTAACTAGGATAAGATAAATACTGTACTTTTAAGATACATATTGACTAGGATAAGATAAATACTGTACTTTTAAGATACATATTGACTAGGATAAGATAAATATTGTACTTTTAAGATACATATTGACTAGGATAAGATAAATACTGTACTTTTAAGATACATATTGACTAGGATAAGATAAATACTGTACTTTTAAGATACATATTGACTAGGAAAAGATAAATACTGTACTTTTAAGATACATATTGACTAGGATAAGATAAATACTGTACTTTTAAGATTCATTTTGACTAGGATAAGATAAATACTGTACTTTTAAGATACATATTGACTAGGATAAGATAAATACTGTACTTTTAAGATACATTTTGACTAGGATAAGATAAATACTGTACTTTTAAGATACATATTGACTAGGATAAGATAAATACTGTACTTTTAAGATACATATTGACTAGGATAAGATAAATACTGTACTTTTAAGATACATATTGACTAGGATAAGATAAATACTACTTTTAAGATACATATTGACTAGGATAAGATAAATACTGTACTTTTAAGATACATATTGACTAGGATAAGATAAATACTGTACTATTAAGATACATATTGACTAGGATAAGATAAATACTGTACTTTTAAGATACATATTGACTAGGATATGATAAATACTGTACTTTTAAGATAAATACTGTACTTTTAAGATACATATTGACTAGGATAAGATAAATACTGTACTTTTAAGATACATATTGACTAGGATAAGATAAATACTGTACTTTTAAGATACATATTGACTAGGATAAGATAAATACTGTACTTTTAAGATACATATGCAAAACAATGTACACTCTGATACCATAGTCTCTAGCCCACTCATAAGCATTCCTGGACCACCTATGTTTTTCTGTATGGAACCATAACTATCTGGAATTATTTTTGGATAGAACTTGCTTGTCAATAATAGTATATACTGTTTTGTAGTTGATTTATAGAACAAAATATTCATAAAGTCATTTCCAGATAAATACTTCCATAATTAGAAATAAATGAAATCCACGAATGTGTATGAGTGAGTTAGAGACTATGGTACCCGAGTATACCATAGCCTCAGGGGGGGTGTATTAGTGAATGTAAATGTGAGCGTATAATTGTACTGTAAGTGTGCGTGGTGTGAGTGTTGTCGGAGTGTATTGCTATAGTGTTGTTTATTGCTATAGTGTTTTTTATTGCTATAGTATTTTTTATTGCTATAGTGTTTTTTATTGGTATAGTGTTTTTCATTGCAATAGTGTTTTTTATTGCTATAGTGTTTTTTATTGCTATAGTGTTTTTTTATTGCTATAGTGTTTTATTGCTAGTGTTTTTTATTGCCATAGTGTTTTTTATTGCTATAGTGTTTTTTATTGCTATAGTGTTTTTGTGTTTTTTATTGCTGTAGTGTTTTTTATTGCTATAGTGTTTTTTATTGCTATAGTATTTTTCTTTCTTTTTCACCTGGCGAACATGCACTCTCTCCTATTGAGCTACAATCTAAATTCCACTTCGAGCTGATTGACTGCAAACAATGTGTAGTTTGTTTTGGCAACTGACAAATGTTGTTCGGACACTCTACCATCACCCAAGCCGCTCCGAGTAGATTTATTTAGTTAGATAAAATAGGACTTGAGAGGCTATCAACCCTATTGGATCATTAAGCCAGCAAGCACACTTAAGGGGAGCTTTTTAGTTCGTTCCCTAGAATTCCATCAAGCTTAAAATTACACCCCCTAGACCCCCTTTCAAGATAAATTTGTACATTTTTCGGTAGAAAAATGTCCAGACCGAAGGCCGATTCCCCTTAAATTACAGGCTCGCTATCGCTCGCCAGGAAAAAATAGACACCTAAATGGCACGAATGGTCTTAAAATGGACAGAAATGGGGCGAGGGTTCCTAAAATCGCCAAACTAATGGGGCGAACGTCTTAAAATCTCAAAAGCAATGGGGCTAACCATGAGGGAGAAATGGGTCAAGGAAAAAATCCCTCAAGTGGAGACCTCCCCTTAAAGTCCAGAATAACGTCAGGATTGGAGCCCCTTTTCGAGAACTCCAGTCCCTTGCGGAGTAGAGTTCTCCATCTCAAAGTGACCTAGTGCAAATTCGATATATTAAGGGGAGATTTCCACTTGAGGGATTTTTTTCTTTACCCCTTTCTCCCTCATGTTTAGCCCTATTGCTTTTGAGATTTTAAGACGTTCGCCCCATTAGTTTGGCGATTTTAAGAACTTGCACCCCATTTATGTCACTTTTAAGACCTTTCGTCCCATTTATGTGTCGATTTTTTCCTGGCGAGCGATAGTGAGCCTGTAATTTAAGAAGAACCGGCCTTCGGTCGGGACATTTTTCTACCGAAAAATGTACAAATTTATCTTAAAAGGGGGTCATGGGGGTGAAATTTCAAGCTTGATGGAAGTCTAGGAAACACACTATAAACCTCCCCTTAATAAACACATTATAAACCTCCCCTTAATAAACATAGACTATAGTGACATTATAAACCTCCCCTTAATAAACACATTATAAACCTCCCCTTAATAAACAGACTATAGTGACATTATAAACCTCCCCTTAATAAACATAGACTATAGTGACATTATAAACCTCCCCTTAATAAACACATTATAAACCTCCCCTTAATAAACATAGACTATAGTGACATTATAAACCTCCCCTTAATAAACATAGACTATAGTGACATTATAAACCTCCCCTTAATAAACACATTATAAACCTCCCCTTAATAAACATAGACTAGGGACATTATAAACCTCCCCTTAATAAACATAGACTATAGTGACATTATAAACCTCCCCTTAATAAACATAGACTATAGTGACATTATAAACCTCCCTTAATAAACATAGACTATAGTGACATTATAAACCTCCCCTTAATAAACACATTATAAACCTCCCCTTAATAAACACATTATAAACCTCCCCTTAATAAACACATTATAAACCTCCCCTTAATAAACATAGACTATAGTGACATTATAAACCTCCCCTTAATAAACATAGACTATAGTGACATTATAAACCTCCCCTTAATAAACACATTATAAACCTCCCCTTAATAAACATAGACTATAGTGACATTATAAACCTCCCCTTAATAAACATAGACTATAGTGACATTATAAACCTCCCCTTAATAAACATAGACTATAGTGACATTATAAACCTCCCCTTAATAAACATAGACTATAGTGACATTTCCTAAGTTGGTGCGGTTTCCCAAAACGTTCTCTCATACCGAAAACACACACAGAAAATGAGATGAACTAATTAAATCTGATCTAAAGTTTCATTGTCTCGAAGCTGGACGAATCTGTGACTAAAACCCTTTCATGGTGTTAAGGGGAGGTTTTTAGTTGATTCCCTAGACTTCCATCAAGCTTAAAATTACTCCCCCTTGACCCCCTTTCAAGACAAATTTGTACATTTTTCGGTAGAAAAATGTTCCGGCCAAAGGCCGGTTCCTCTTAAATTACAGGCTCGCTATCGCTCGCCAGAAAAAAATAGACACCTAAATGGCACGAATGGTCTTAAAATTGCCAGAAATGGGGCGAGGGTTCTTAAAATCGCCAAACTAATGGGGCAAGCGTCTTTAAATCTCACATACAATGGGGCTAAACATGAGGGAGAAAGAGGTTCAGAAAAAAATGATCCAGGTGGAAATCTCGCCTTAAGCGCTATAGTTCTACCTAGGCAGGCCTAGCTAGCTACACTCACCTGTTCAAATCATTACATAATCTATATTTTAGGCATGTATCTATCTATCTATCTATCTATCTATCTATATCTATCTATCTATCTATATGATCAGGCCCAATCCCCATTTTTCCTATTTTTTTTTTATTTTCTATTTCATTCTATTGTATTTTTGTTTTCCTTTTTTCTTGGGGGTGGCCGACTCAAGACAGAGCCAGAACAGGGAAAACACCAAAACATAAAACAACGAACACACACCGATAAAAACACACATTCCCACACATTAGTGCATAACACATTTAGGCATAACGTGGCAAAATCCTTGGTTTTATTGAGGTTATTGTTAGACGGTTATATTAAGGGGAGGTTTATAGTTTGGTCCCTAGATATCCATCAAGCTTAAGATTACACCCCCTTGAGCCCCTTTCAAGATAAATTTGTACATTTTTCGGTAGAAAAATGTCCCGGTTGAAAGCCGGTTCCTCTTAAATTACAGGCTCCCTATCGCTCGCCAGGATAAAATAGACACCTAAATGGCACGAAAGGTCTTAAAATTGACAGAAATGGGTCGAAAGTTCTTAAAATCGTCAAAATAATGGAACGAACGTCTTAAAGTTAGAAAATCAATGGGGCTAAACATGAGGGAGAAAGGAGTCAAGAAAAAAATCCCTCAAGTGGAAATCTCCCCTTGAATTTAGAAAGGTTTGTGGGTGCCAAACTGTCAATTTCAGTATATTTTAGCCATTGTCTTTATGTCCTTCCTAAGCTGAATATAATCGCCAAGTAATAGCAAGAATGAAATTAAACAATTTTCAATGCGTTTACTTTTATCGGTAATACCAATACAAGTTTGACTTATTCACTATATTGCATTAATTTGTTGACTTATTCACTATATTGCATTAATTTGTTGACTTATTCACTGTATTGCATTCATTTGTTGACTTATTCACTGTATTGCATTCATTTGTGGACTTATTCACTGTATTGCATTCATTTGTGGACTTATTCACTGTATTGCATTCATTTGTGGACTTATTCACTGTATTGCATTCATTTGTGGACTTATTCACTGTATTGCATTCATTTGTGGACTTATTCACTGTATTGCATTCATTTGTGGACTTATTCACTGTATTGCATTCATTTGTGGACTTATTCACTGTATTGCATTCATTTGTGGACTTATTCACTGTATTGCATTCATTTGTGGACTTATTCACTGTATTGCATTCATTTGTGGACTTATTCACTGTATTGCATTCATTTGTGGACTTATTCACTGTATTGCATTCATTTGTGGACTTATTCACTGTATTGCATTCATTTGTGGACTTATTCACTGTATTGCATTCATTTGTGGACTTATTCACTGTATTGCATTCATTTGTGGACTTATTCACTGTATTGCATTCATTTGTGGACTTATTCACTGTATTGCATTCATTTGTGGACTTATTCACTGTATTGCATTCATTTGTGGACTTATTCACTGTATTGCATTCATTTGTGGACTTATTCACTGTATTGCATTCATTTGTGGACTTATTCACTGTATTGCATTCATTTGTGGACTTATTCACTGTATTGCATTCATTTGTGGACTTATTCACTGTATTGCATTCATTTGTGGACTTATTCACTGTATTGCATTCATTTGTGGACTTATTCACTGTATTGCATTCATTTGTGGACTTATTCACTGTATTGCATTCATTTGTGGACTTATTCACTGTATTGCATTCATTTGTGGACTTATTCACTGTATTGCATTCATTTGTGGACTTATTCACTGTATTGCATTCATTTGTGGACTTATTCACTGTATTGCATTCATTTGTGGACTTATTCACTGTATTGCATTCATTTGTGGACTTATTCACTGTATTGCATTCATTTGTGGACTTATTCACTGTATTGCATTCATTTGTGGACTTATTCACTGTATTGCATTCATTTGTGGACTTATTCACTGTATTGCATTCATTTGTGGACTTATTCACTGTATTGCATTCATTTGTGGACTTATTCACTGTATTGCATTCATTTGTGGACTTATTCACTGTATTGCATTCATTTGTGGACTTATTCACTGTATTGCATTCATTTGTGGACTTATTCACTGTATTGCATTCATTTGTGGACTTATTCACTGTATTGCATTCATTTGTGGACTTATTCACTGTATTGCATTCATTTGTGGACTTATTCACTGTATTGCATTCATTTGTGGACTTATTCACTGTATTGCATTCATTTGTGGACTTATTCACTGTATTGCATTCATTTGTGGACTTATTCACTGTATTGCATTCATTTGTGGACTTATTCACTGTATTGCATTCATTTGTGGACTTATTCACTGTATTGCATTCATTTGTGGACTTATTCACTGTATTGCATTCATTTGTGGACTTATTCACTGTATTGCATTCATTTGTGGACTTATTCACTGTATTGCATTCATTTGTGGACTTATTCACTGTATTGCATTCATTTGTGGACTTATTCACTGTATTGCATTCATTTGTGGACTTATTCACTGTATTGCATTCATTTGTGGACTTATTCACTGTATTGCATTCATTTGTGGACTTATTCACTGTATTGCATTCATTTGTGGACTTATTCACTGTATTGCATTCATTTGTGGACTTATTCACTGTATTGCATTCATTTGTGGACTTATTCACTGTATTGCATTCATTTGTGGACTTATTCACTGTATTGCATTCATTTGTGGACTTATTCACTGTATTGCATTCATTTGTGGACTTATTCACTGTATTGCATTCATTTGTGGACTTATTCACTGTATTGCATTCATTTGTGGACTTATTCACTGTATTGCATTCATTTGTGGACTTATTCACTGTATTGCATTCATTTGTGGACTTATTCACTGTATTGCATTCATTTGTGGACTTATTCACTGTATTGCATTCATTTGTGGACTTATTCACTGTATTGCATTCATTTGTGGACTTATTCACTGTATTGCATTCATTTGTGGACTTATTCACTGTATTGCATTCATTTGTGGACTTATTCACTGTATTGCATTCATTTGTGGACTTATTCACTGTATTGCATTCATTTGTGGACTTATTCACTGTATTGCATTCATTTGTGGACTTATTCACTGTATTGCATTCATTTGTGGACTTATTCACTGTATTGCATTCATTTGTGGACTTATTCACTGTATTGCATTCATTTGTGGACTTATTCACTGTATTGCATTCATTTGTGGACTTATTCACTGTATTGCATTCATTTGTGGACTTATTCACTGTATTGCATTCATTTGTGGACTTATTCACTGTATTGCATTCATTTGTGGACTTATTCACTGTATTGCATTCATTTGTGGACTTATTCACTGTATTGCATTCATTTGTGGACTTATTCACTGTATTGCATTCATTTGTGGACTTATTCACTGTATTGCATTCATTTGTGGACTTATTCACTGTATTGCATTCATTTGTGGACTTATTCACTGTATTGCATTCATTTGTGGACTTATTCACTGTATTGCATTCATTTGTGGACTTATTCACTGTATTGCATTCATTTGTGGACTTATTCACTGTATTGCATTCATTTGTGGACTTATTCACTGTATTGCATTCATTTGTGGACTTATTCACTGTATTGCATTCATTTGTGGACTTATTCACTGTATTGCATTCATTTGTGGACTTATTCACTGTATTGCATTCATTTGTGGACTTATTCACTGTATTGCATTCATTTGTGGACTTATTCACTGTATTGCATTCATTTGTGGACTTATTCACTGTATTGCATTCATTTGTGGACTTATTCACTGTATTGCATTCATTTGTGGACTTATTCACTGTATTGCATTCATTTGTGGACTTATTCACTGTATTGCATTCATTTGTGGACTTATTCACTGTATTGCATTCATTTGTGGACTTATTCACTGTATTGCATTCATTTGTGGACTTATTCACTGTATTGCATTCATTTGCATTATTATTTTATATTTAACTCTTTTTAAGTGGGTATTGGGCCTGAGCATATAGATATTTAGATATAACATTAATTTTGTTTTTGTCATAGTCTATTCCATTACACTAAAACAATCAACATAAATATATAAGAACAATATAGAAATAATTGTCAAGTCTAATACAGATAACCATTTATACACCACACAATGTTTGACCTTATATGTACAGTCGGATACCATAGTCTCCAGCCCACCCATAATAATTGTCAAGTCTAATACAGATAACCATTTATACACCACACAATGTTTGACCTTATATGTACAGTCGGATACCATAGTCTCCAGCCCACCCATAATAATTGTCAAGTCTAATACAGATAACCATTTATACACCACACAATGTTTGACCTTATATGTACAGTCGGATACCATAGTCTCCAGCCCACCCATAATAATTCCTGGACCACCTATGTTATTGTTTATGCAACTATAACTATCTGGATTGACTTTTGGATGCAACTTGCTTGTCAATTAAGAGTATATATAGTTTTGTATTTGATTTATAGAAAATTATATTCGTAAATTCGTGTCCAGAGATATACTTCCATAATTAGAAATAGTGAGGTTCACGAATTTGTATGAGTGGGCGAGAGACTATGGTACCCGAGTGTACAGTACTTTTGTGTTATAATTAACCCTTTCAAGCTCCAATACGCGTGTCTGTTCTGTTTTCTGGCTACTATTAGACGATTTTATTCAGATTAGTAACGGTATACGGAAGTCAAGGGGTTGATTGAGATAGTATTTACCCTTTTATTACCCACAGATCCTTCCTAAGCTGCATAAAGTCGTCTAATGATAGCCAAAATAAACTGCTAAAACGCGTCAGAGCTTCAAGGGATTAAGAGGCTCCATAGACGAGTCACAGCCAGAATTTGGAAACGTGAGGTGGAATAATTTAACCCCTTTCTAGCCTCAGTCGATAACCCTTTGAGTACCAGCGACGTCTGTTGACTCTGTTATATTACATTCAAACTATATTTAGACAATATTATGCAGCTTAGGAAGGATGTGTAGTAGTAAAAAGGGTTGGTTGAGATAGTTTGAAGCCTTATTATTGCTAGAGGTCCTTGCTGAGCTGAATCAAATCGTCTAAGTGTTGCCAGAATATGATGAAAAGGACGTCCCTGGTACTGAACGGGTTAACGGGCTCGGGTTCAATCCTCGCTCAGGTTGAACAGTGTTTCCGAGATATAGCCGGCGGGTACCGTCTCCCTGGATTAACCCCTTCTGTACCGGCGACGTCTTTTCATTTTATCTTAGCTATTATTAGGCAATTTTATTCAGTTTCAAAAGGGCCTCCAGATATTAACAGTCTTCAAACTATCTCAATTAACCCTTTTGGCTACCACAGATCCTTCTTAAACTGCACAAAATAGTTTAAATAAAGCTGAAATAAAACCACAAACGTACCCGCTAAAAGAAAGGGTTAAGGGAGTCTCTGGTTGATTAAGGGGGGATGGGCGCATTTATTTGTTCATCCACTGTATGTATCTTCTATTTGTTCATTCACTGTATGTATCTTCTATTTGTTCATTCACTGTATGTATCTTCTATTTGTTCATTCACTGTATGTATCTTCTATTTGTTCATTCACTGTATGTATCTTCTATTTGTTCATTCACTGTATGTATCTTCTATTTGTTCATTCACTGTATGTATCTTCTATTTGTTCATCCACTGTATGTATCTTCTATTTGTTCATCCACTGTATGTATCTTCTATTTGTTCATCCACTGTATGTATCTTCTATTTGTTCATTCACTGTATGTATCTTCTATTTGTTCATTCACTGTATGTATCTTCTATTTGTTCATTCACTGTATGTATCTTCTATTTGTTCATTCACTGTATGTATCTTCCATTTGTTCATTCACTGTATGTATCTTCTATTTGTTCATTCACTGTATGTATCTTCCATTTGTTCATTCACTGTATGTATCTTCCATTTGTTCATTCACTGTATGTATCTTCTATTTGTTCATTCACTGTAATCTCTGTTAACTCTGTCAGATTGTATGAAGGAGCTTTGATATCCAGAAGACGATGACACAGGTGTTGTTGTATTTTATCTTTTTCAGCATAGTTTTCTTTTAATGCTTGTAATGCATCAGCATAGCTTGCCCTGGAAGTCTGATAGCCGATTATTAGCTCCGCTGCTGGTCCTCTTAAGTATGAACGGAGGTATGTCATTTTTTCCACATCACCTAAATCTTTCCGTTCATCCACTAATGACCGAAATGAATCCCCAAATGGAACCCATTCTAATATGTCTCCTCCAAAGATGGCGAGTTCTATGTTTGGAAGCTTGGGTTTTGAGAACTTGGCTGAAGCATGTGGTACTACTGGTTTGTCTTTATTTTCTTCCAGTATGTGGACAAATTCACTCAGTTTTGCTATGGTTTCATATTCATACGTTGAATGAATTTCAGCCTCTGACGAAAATTCCTCTTCCGTCAGAGTTCCTAATTCTTGTGTCTCATAGTCATCAAATAATTGTTGGTAATTCTTCCATTTTGTTTTGAGGTTCTGTATAGCCAAATCTAATTTTATGGCATCTACCTCCTCCTGTGAAACTATGTCAACACATTCTCTCAAGGCACGAGTGACATGGCCTTTCTTGGCCGAAACCGAAGCCTTTGACACCACCATAGTGAACAATTATTTCTTATAAGCTTTCATGTGATGTTCTATGCACTTTGAGAACCGGGTATTTATGTGTGCTACTGTGCAAGGGTTATAATGTACCCCATCAGACATATGTCCCCGTCTAAATGGTTGCGCTCCTAAATTTATGGTACGAACACCTTTCCCTTTAAGCAACTTGCAGAACCTCCTATTTATACTCCGTGAAACTAATTCGTATGTATCTGGGCTTACACCAAACCGATTACCAGCTGTGTAGTTCCTCGGTTCTATCAAAGTTATTGCCACGTTCTTGTTCAACAACTGTAAATGATCAGAGACTTTAATAATTTCGTTCCCAATTTGGTTGGGATTGCAACCGTCAAATAATGTCATTCCCTCCCAGAAAGAGTATGGCTAAATCATGTGCCTCATCTCGCATACACCGAAATGTAGAGTGCGTCCAGAAGTCTGGTATTTTGCCGCCTCGAACTTTATATATCTTTACTTCACTGTTCGGGGGTGGGTTGCAAATAGTAAGAGTCTGTGAATGTCCTCCAAGTGCTACTTTGTAATCACGCATATTTGTATACATATTTAATATCAGTGTGCATGTTTATCCGGTTCGAAGGACCATTAATAATACTGTGAAGAATAGTTAATGAGCCAGCCCTCCTAGACTCAACACTCCGATATCCACTAACTCCAAAGTATCTCTGGGCTTAGTTTGAGAAATCTTACAGTTGTATTAAAGTAATCAGATACAACTATAATAGAAAATAGATTAAGTTTAACGTCAGTTACTAACTTGCACCTACTTGGTATTCGCAGTCTTTATAGGAATCGTCATTATGAAAGGCATCACAATACACACTGAAAATAAATTAAGAGTAATTAGTTTTATCATTTACGATATCTTCCTTGAATTATTTATAATATTTATCACGATATATTACTGTAAGAACAATTCACTTTAAATTTAATTAAGAACAAGAGATGCAAATTTACCTGGTATTTTTTAATTATAGAGCGGCGTAACGATCCAACCGGCGATTTGTCGAACGGTGTACCGAACTATTCACGTCCTATTTAACTACGAATCTATCTATGGCCACATTCAGAATTCGCAACTAAAGTATCCACTTAGTAAAGAGTTATAAAATAGCCCTCACTAAGCGAAGTAGAACTTATCTGGTGATGTCGATGTAAGAAGTTATTTGTAGACGTAATATAATCCTTGTTGGGGAAATAGGTCTCACTTCTACACCGGTTGAATGATATCTCTCTAGCCGCTACTCACGCCGGCTATTTATAGCCGACAGTTTCCCGCCAAATTCTTTGTAAACGAATCCTTAATGAACGAAACTATCTCATTGCTTTTGTTCGGTTTGGATTTGTATCAATACTTCTGTGTATGCGTGTACACTATGTTGATTCAAACCCAATGTTTCAGCTTAGGATTTAGCTGCTTCGGTTTATTTATATTTCTGGCTGTTCGTAACTCAGGTTCATACAGTTCAAGTTACATATATTAGCACTTTCTTTTCTGACTTATGGAGTAGCATTTTATTATATTTACACAATCCTCTCCAGTCAATGATAATGTCCTTAAACCTATAATCCCACCACCATATACTTAATTACTTAATAAACTAAAATCTATAGATATTATTACTTTATAAATATCCGTGTTTATAATAAATTCCTGTCAGGTAATTCTGACAGGTACTGTGTTGGTATTAATTGACAAGTTGATGATGTGGGTTAGGGGGCCTGCTCTACCAATGGCTCCATCTCGTAGAAATTTGGCAGGAATTTTGTCTGGTCCTGTGCTTTTATGTACATTTAGGTTAGACAGCTCGTCAAAAGTGTATTTTGGTGTAACATTTTGCAATCTAAATGTGTTCGGGTGTATGTCTTTATCTCTGTAGAAATTACGAAAGGTGGCCGTTGTTGTCGTGTATTTATTGAGAGGTTGAGGTAGGTTCTGTGCAAGTGTGTTTGCTATGGAAGTGAAGAAGGAGTTGAAGTAGGTTGAAATTTGTCGTTTATCGTGGCAAACCTGATCATTAATGGTGAGAGCAATATTAGTGTTAGACGAATCCCTTGTCTTGTTGCTGTAGCCTGTTGTTTTTAGGTGCCTCCATAGTTTCTTTGGGTAATTCTGATATTCCTCTGCCTTATTGTAAAAATAATTATTTTTCGCTGATTTCATTTTCCTACTTAGTTTATTCCTGGCCCTGTTGAACTCATGTTTCAGACCTTGATCCTGTCTATGTTTCGCTAGCCTTTTTAACAGATTGTCTCTGTGTTCCAGATGGTGTAGTATGTCATTGTTGATCCATGGGTCTGACCTTGCTTTAATTCGTATGTCTTTCAGAGGAGCTATTTCGTCTAGGATGTTTGTGATGATGGTTCTGAAGCCAACCCATGCGTCATTAACGTTTGTACTTCCAAACACTGGAGACCAGTCTGTATTCCATAAAATGTCCAGAAATGTGTCATTGTAGTTTCTGAGTGACCTTGTTTTGATAATCTTGTGATTCTCTAGGGTAATTTTTGTGGTTTTCCGTGTGCAATATGTGATGAAGTGATCACTTATCCCAGTCTGTATAACCCCTGATTGGGATATTTTGTCCTCTCTGTTACAGTTTATGTGGTCTAATATTGTGGCAGTGTTCTCAGAGATACGTGTGGTGGTTGTGATGAGTTGTTTGTGATTGTGCATTGTCCCTATATATATATGCCTATATTCTCGTACAAGCCTATCATTTCGTTGTTTGTAACACAGGTTAAAATCCCCTAGTATGATGGATTCATTCCGAGGGTCTAGCGATGACAAAGTTCGTTCAAATTTGGTCAAGAATTGTGTGTCGGCTGGTGGCCTATAGCATACCCCAATCGTGATGGGTCTTGTCCTCGGCAGGTGTAGGTCGATCCACAGAGCTTCGTGATTTTCTACATGGAGGTCGGTCCTAGTTGTGTGTGTGAGGTTGTTTTTTACATACAGACATACTCCTCCCCCATGCCTATTGCGATCATTCCTAACCATGTTGAAACCTTGAATGTTTATTTCACCATCGTTTATACTTGAATCCAGCCAGGTTTCTGTGATTGCAATTATTGAAGCTTTGGCCTTATTAGCTAACAAGTTTATTTCTAACAATTTATGGGACATTGATCTGGCGTTAATGTGGATAAGATGGAACCCTTTGTTGGTGAACACTCTGTATTCATCTTTGATTTTGAATGTGTCCTGGCTGGATTCTGAGTTGTTAATACTTGGATCATTTACATTAATATTCGGTAATGAATGCAAGGCACACTTATTGCAAAGGAATTCCCGTTCTTCACTGTTGGTCTTCTTAGAGATGCACTTCATGTGAGCTACCTGTTTACACTTTACACAGTTTTGAATCTTCTGACGTCGTGTTATGAGTGATTCACAAATAAAACAAATGGTTTAGCGATGTTGTACAGCGGAGTTCCTACATTTAACACATTCAACTTTGTTTCTACTGTTAACGTAAGTACATCGGTTATGAACAATTTCATTACAACTGTTGCATTGTAAAAGTGAACTTCTATTGTTGAAACCAATATTACAGACTATACATAGTTTTTTCTTACTGTTTATCATACGACTGGAGGTGTGGTTTGGTCCGCGTCGATCAGCTGTTAGTGCGATGGGCTGCCCCCATATTAAGCTTTGAGTATGACCTCAGAAAGACACATGGGGATACTAAGGCGGCAGTTGGGAGATATGGCGCCATAGATCGCCCATGAAATGTTTGTG
>JBAKBP010021009.1:0-41482 GCA_037953745.1 Lithodes maja | reverse complement strand
ATACACCTTACCCAATAAACATGGCAGTACAATTGTTAAGAGCAAACCTGGTGGTCCCTCGGATATCCACCCCCGGCAGGGTTGGGTCATTGACACAGGGCCCTCCCGGTCGTCATCATGCGACTGTGTCAAGAGCATTGCAACGTCCCAAAGCTGCTCGTCGGTGCAGCTTTTTCTTTAGCAATATAAGGGGACTTCACTCTAACATCAATTCTGTACACCAATTTCTTCAAGCAGAATCCCCTACTCTCCTTTTTTTGACAGAGACTCAAGTAACATCCACATCTGACACGTCTAGATTTAATTTTCCAGGTTATCAACTACTATCACACTACGACAAAATCCTACAGGATATTCAAGACGGAGAAAATGTAGACGTCATATATCTAGATTTCGCCAAAGCTTTTGACAAGGTGGACCATGGGATCCTTCTACATAAACTCAAATCACTGGGAATAGGGGGAGACCTTGGAAGATGGCTCCACAGCTTCATCACCAACAGAAAACAAAGAGTCACGGTTCAAGGAAGCCTATCAGAAGCAGGTGGGGTCATCAGCGGAGTACCACAAGGATCAGTACTGGGACCTCTCCTATTCCTCATCATGATAGGAGACATCGACAGGGACCTGGAACACTCAACAGCCACATCGTTTGCAGACGACACCAGACTCATGAAGAAAATCACCTCACAACATGATGCTCAGCTACTACAACAAGACTTGGACAAAATCCTGAAGTGGGCAGAAGAAAACAACATGGCCCTAAACGGAGACAAGTTCGAGCTTCTAAGGTACGGGAACAAGAGAGCACTACAAAACGACACCAACTACAAAAGTGGACAGCAAGAAATTACCGCCAAGGACACAGTGAAGGACTTGGGAGTAAATATGAGCAGTGACGCCACTTTTTCCCAGCATATTACCAAAGCCACAACAACAGCAAAACAAATAGCAGGCTGGATTCTGAGAACCTTCCACACAAGAAATGAGAGGTGTATGCTAACACTGTGGAAGTCACTGGTCCTACCACGACTGGAGTACTGCTCCCAGCTCTGGTCTCCCCAAAAAGTAGGAGAAATAACAGAAATTGAAGCCACCCAGAGGACATTCACCAGTAAAATCCATGGGTTTCAACACTTTAACTACTGGGAGAGACTTAAGGAGCTGCAGCTGTACTCACTTCAAAGACGTAGGGAGAGATACATCATCATCTACGTCTGGAAGATTTTGGAAAAAAAGGTACCAAATCCAAACATCCAAGAGACTCAGCACCAAAGGCGAGGGAGGCTGTGCTATGTGAGGACTACGCCGGGATCAACACAAAAAATCAAATCCCTGATCCATCACAGCTTTACATACAATGGAACCAGACTGTTCAACTGTATACCAGCCCCTCTCAGGAACATGACCGGGGTGTCTCCAGACACCTTCAAGAAACACTTGGACATGTGGCTGGCCAAAATACCGGACCGGCCACCAACACCAGGATACCCCAGCACCAACTCCAACCGACTTCTGGAATGGAGAGTGGAAGAAAGGGAGCTGCCTGGTCGCAGTGGAGCCCCAGCTCAACTGTGTCACTAACGGACGGAATACAACTAAGTGTAACTAAGTGTAAGTGCTCCAAAATTTCAGACCTAAACGAGGTGTATGTTGCTTTGCAAAATCTGAAATTGCCCTGGAGGAGGTTACTAGTTTCAATTGTCCCTATTTTGATTATTCTATATACCGGTACAAATTAATTTCTGCTGGTAAATTTAAATACATATGTTGCATCTACCGTTCCCCAAATACTCCTCTAGAGCAAAGTCTTTTTGATTCTCTGTCCTCACAACTCAGTGTCCTCAACTTAAATGCTTCTTCTGAAATCACTGTGTTGGGTGATTTTAATGTCCATAATGTTGAATGGCTCACTCATTCAGCCAGGACTGATGATGCTGGTCTTGAATGTGAGCTATTTGCAGACTCATTTAATCTCACTCCACTAGTCAACCAACCCACCCGTGTACCAGATAATCCTAATCATAATTCCCACCTACTGGACTTATTTTTAACAACCAATTCAGAAAATTATGATGTTACAGTGAGGTCCCCGCTTGGATCTTCTGATCACTGTCTGATACAGGCCACCTGTCTATCACCTACCACACCTTCCCACTCTGAACCTGTTTTGGTGACTAAATGGCATTACGATAGGGCAGACTGGGAGGGTCTTCAAGGTTTCTTTATTGATATTCCCTGGACCTCTTTCTTTTCTAATGATGCACACTCCACCTTGAGCCACATACAAGATTTTGTAAAAATTGGAATGGAAACTTTTATTCCTCATCAAAAGTACAGTAAAAGATCTAATTCACCTAAATGGTTTGACCATAATTGTGCTAGAGTAACTGAACAAAAAGCAATAGCCTACAATGCATACACAAGATCAAAAACACATGAAGCCTTTAATTACTCTAGAAACATCAGAAATCATGCCAAAACTGTATTAAACCTAACTAAATCAAACTTTCTCCACAAGCAGGCAAATAAACTTCTAAATAATCCAAATGATAACAAAATATTTTGGTCTACTCTTAACTCATTTAAATCCAACTTCACTACTGCTTCATCCATTCCACCATTAAAATCTCCGACTGGCAATCTTGTAAGTGACCCACGAGGTAAAGCTAACCTTCTTGCGGATATTTTCTCCACCAACTCAACCTTAGATGAAATAAATCAAGATGTCCCTGTACTTAATTTTAATTCGCCTGAAATTCCCTCACTTAACCTAACAAGTGCGCATGGGGGTAATTGGAAACGTCCCCCTGTGCTGACGTATTTGAGGTGTTTCCGTCACTAAAATATTCATTGTACCATTAATAGCATTAATACTTATCCATATGCGCCTATTATGGGTTGATTATAAAGGTATTAACCTGAAACAACAATAAAACGAGTGAAAACAGCGTTTGGATGGTCAAAATCGGAGATATAGCCCGCGAGTTGTATAATGTATGGGTGAGGCAACCTGCTTTCCCGCCAATTTCCCCCAAGGCCACTGAGACACAGTCGATCGATACTCTCTCTCTCTCTCTTGCACTCGCTTGCCATCAGTGATGACAACACCCTGCTTGCAACTCGCTAATGTTAGCACGAAAATATACCTCGGAATAAGGGAATAACAGGGAAAATAGGTGATAACTGAAGGAGAGGAGGAAAGTGGGGAAGGAGGGGAGGTAGAGGACTGAGATTTTGCATGGCCCAGGGGCCAAAAAAAAAAAAAAAAATAAAAAAATATTTTTTTTTTTTTTTTTTTTTTCGATGTCAAAAGTTGATTTTTTGTTTTACTTACTCTCAAGAGTCTCCCCGCAGTCCGCCGGGGGAACTCTTAAGAGTCTCCCCGCAATTCCCGGGTTAAGATCCACACCAGACATGTCAAAACTATTTTGCAGAATCTCTCGGTAGATAAGGCTCCTGGTCCAGATGAAATTCCTCCAATAGTACTTAAGAATTGCTCCTTGGTGCTCGCTCCTGTACTGGCAAAATTTTTCCGTCTGTGTACTCATACCTCATGCTTCCCAGTACCCTGGAAAGAAGCAAACATCCATCCAGTTCCTAAAAAAGGTGCCTCTTCAGATCCATCAAACTACAGACCAATAGCTATAACTTCCACTCTTGGTAAAGTCTTTGAAATTATATTAAATAATCACATAATTAGGCATCTTGAGAATAATAAATTAATCAGTGATAGGCAATATGGTTTTAGACGATGTCGATCAACTGCAGACATGCTTTGCCTTCTTACGCATCAAATCAACCAAGCTACAGACCAACATGGTGAAACACATACTGTACAATAGCACTGGATATATCAAAGGCATTTGAGAGTCTGGCATTAATCCTTATTGTCGAAGATGTCACACTACGGCCTTGCATCATTAGTTCCACTAATTTCTTCTTATCTTCATAACAGAAAAATATGTGTAATGGTAGATGGCCTTTATTCTCAATTTCACTCAATAAATGCTGGTGTTCCCCAGGGATCAGTTTTGGCCCCAATTCTGTTCCTCATTCATATCAATGATCTCATATCTACCACTCATAATCCAATACATTCCTACGCAGATGACTCCACACTCCACAGTTCCTTCACATTTACCAATTCTTTCACCCAACCCGATCTTATAAATTCAAAAATAAACACTGCAATTTCTCTGAACCAGGACCTTTCTAGAATTAATGGATGGGGACAAAAGAATCTAGTTTCCTTTAATGCACAGAAAACCAAGTACATTCAATTTTCTAACCGACAGAATCTCACTGACTCCCATATATTTGTTAATGATGTAAATATTCCCACTTCCCCTAGTATTGACATTCTCGGTGTAACATTAACTACTAACTTGAGCTGGACACATTATGTTAGAAGCATTGCTAAGAATGCCTCTAAAAAACTGGGACTCCTGTACAGAGTTTGAGAATTCTTCACTGACGAGCAGTTGGCCGTGATATATAAAAGTCATGTGCGTTCTCAGATGGATTACTGTTCACCTCTGTGGGGTGGAAGTGGAGTGGTTGCATTGAGGCAGTTGGACAAAATTCAAAATAAAGCTATTAGATTAACCCTCTCACCACGGATGGGCTCTTGAACTCCCATAAAAAAGCATATAACAGGTACCCGGATGGCCTCTTGAACGCCCAGTGGTTGAAAGCCTGTGAGCTTCGTGTGCGAGGCGTCGGTCCGACGCATGTAAACAACAGCCGGCTGGACCGACGCTCCGCATCTCCGGCCACAAGAAGGAGAGCGTCGCTTGTTCGTGTGTGCCTGTATGTTGTTGTTAAGTATCGAAAAGTGGTGTAAAGTGGAGTATAACTCCATTTATTGGTCACCAATTATTTTGACATATTTGAAGACAGATATGGAATCTATATGCTCTAAGCATCATATTAAAATTAGTTTCAACCCTCGGCAAAACCTATTAAAAAAAACGGTAACAATATGTCTACCTACCGTAAAACGGTTGTCAATACTCTCTTATAGACGGCGCGGCTTTCAGCGACGCCATTTTTTCGTGAACTGGAGAGCTTTATCCTTCAACTTTTGTAATACTATCACGCCATCTGCCATTCCTCATTGGAAATACTGAGTTTCATTTCCTAACTCCTGCGCAATACGTCACGAGACACTTCTGGATTCTTATTGGGGTTTTTTTCTGACCACGTCATTAAACTCATAGATTCCGTCACGCATACAACCAGCAACCTATCAGGTGAGTTTATTGACCTTGATTACGTCATTGCACTGAACCAATCACAGATACACACCTTCATTTAACCTCTGAAGTGCGCACGGGGGTAAATGAAAACCTCCCCCTGTGCTGACGTATTTGAGGTTTTTCGTCACTAAAATATTCATTGTACCATTAATAGCATTAATAATTATCCATATGCGCCTATTATGGGTTGATTATAAAGGTATTAACCTGAAACAACAATAAAACGAGTGAAAACAGCGTTTGGATGGTCAAAATCGGAGATATAGCCCGCGAGTTGTATAATCTATGGGTGAGGCAAACTCCTTTCCCGCCAATTTCCCCCAAGGCCACTGAGACACAGTCGATCGATACTCTCTCTCTCTCTCTTGCACTCGATGGCCATCAGTGATGACAACACCCTGCTTGCAACTCGCTAATGTTAGCACGAAAATATACCTCAGAATAAGGGAATAATAGGGAAAATAGGTGATAACTGAGGAATAGGAGGAAAGTGGGGAAGGAGGGGAGGTAGAGGACTGAGATTTTGCATGGCCCAGGGGCCAAAAAAAAAAAAAAAATTTTTTTTTTTTTTTTTTCGATGTAAAAAGTTGATTTTTAGTTTTACTTACTCCAGAGAGTCTTCCCGCAGTCCGCCGGCCGAACTCTAAAGAGTCTTCCCGCAGTTCCCGGGTTAAGTCTCTCCTCACTTTAGTCATGGACGCCACTTGTAATGGTTGTTCACCCCTCCCACATTCAGTGATTATTGACACTACAAGGAACAATAGTGCAGCCCTTAAGGTTTTTACTGACCATGGTTGTTTGCCTACCTCTGTTTCCTGCAAACTCTGCTCAAACGAATGTTACTATTATGAACCGGCAGACCAGTGGCGATGCGGTCATTATTGGTTTTGAAATAAAACCACTACTCGTCGAAAACGTGGACGCATCTCTTCCCCACCTACTCCCTCCACATCTCAATAAGGCATGCAATTACGCTTTCATATTTTCGCGGGTTTAAAAACGGCGAAAACAAAATTATGTAAGCAAAACTTGGCTCGTGTTTTAAGGTATTTCCGTAATTGTTTAATCGAAGTCCTCTTTTTTTCTAGTTATTAAAAACGTATTCTATGGTGTATTATATGATACATAGAAGCAATAGAACTGTTCAAATGACCTGGGAAGTGTATATTAAACCAAATACAAAACTTTGAATAATGAGGTAAGAGATATGTGTTTTTTATCACTTTTCATCCCAAGACCAGTGGGGGTCTGGGGGCAGCAGCCCCCCAGGATGCCCAGGTTAGGTTAGGTTAGGTTAGGTTAGGTTAGGTTAGGTTAGGTTAGGTTAGGTTAGGTTAGGTTAGGTTAGGTTAGGTTAGGTTAGGTTAGGTTAGGTTAGGTTAGGTTAGGTTAGGTGCCCCCAGGATGCCCAGGTTAGGTTAGGTTAGGTTAGGTTAGGTTAGGTTAGGTTAGGTTAGGTTAGGTTAGGTTAGGTTAGGTTAGGTTAGGTTAGGTTAATGACCAGCTATGTAAATACAGTAGTGAACATTTGGTTTAGTCTATGCTCAAAAATCCATTTTCTTTAGCAGGCCATACACTAAACAATTACCCCCTTTTCACAGACAAATACACAAACAATCTGTCAAAGATGCAAATAGCGGGGGTGTGGGGGCGGCAGCCCCCACCCATAATACTAGGATAGATAAATCTACAGTTATACTACCCCTATTTTGTCGCTATTCTGTTGGTACTAATGGGTTAATATTATTAGTAGTAGACTTAGTATGGTTTGATGATGCGCGGAAATGTATATTTGACTTGAAATAGATACATTGAAGTATTGCAAACCCATAAACAGGGAACGTGAGCAGGGTTTAGACCGTCGCGCACCCATAAACAGGGAACGTGAGGGGGAGTTTAGACCGTCGCGGAAACAGGTTACTTTTCGGTTAGGTTAGGTTAAGTTAGGTTAGGTTAGGCTAATGTTAAAAATACTAAAATGCGACGGTCCTCGGTATTAAACAACACTGTATATCAAAGAAAAAAATAAAAACAACAACAAATTACCTGAAAAACTCGTATCTGGTTGGTGATAATTTTTTATCAAAATAAGTTTTTTTCCAGTTTCCGCGTCTGCTGAACCATCCAAAAACACGCTAAAAGGCGTGTTTTGAAGGGGGGAGGTGGTGGGGGGTAGTGGGGGAGGGGTAGTATAACTGTAGATTAACCACTTTTCCCAAAACTTGGCTCGGGTTTTCCAATATTCGGGTTTTATGGCTTTGCAATTTCGGGAAACCTGAGCCAAATTTCTAAATGAGGTTACTGTCATTTGTCTACAAACTCGCAAAATCCGAGCCAGCTTTGGCCAAAACCTGGCTCGGGTTTTCCAAAATTCGGGTTTTATGGCTTTGCAATTTTGGGAAACCTGAGCCAAATTTCTAAATGAGGTTACTGTCATTTGTTTGTTTACAAACTCGCAAAATCCGAGCCAGCTTTGGCCAAAAGCTGGCTCGGGTTTTCCAAAATTCGGGTTTTATGGGTTTGCAATTTTGGGAAACCTGAGCCAAATTTCTAAATGAGGTTACTGTCATTTTGTTATCTACAAACTCGCAAAATCCGAGCCAACTTTGGCCAAAACTTGGCTCGGGTTTTCGAAATATTGGGTTTTAGGCCTCTGAAATACCTTCAAACCCGAGCCAAGTTTTGCTTGAATACGTTTGTATCGCCGTTTTACGCATTTAACCCCTCATTTTCCCTGTACTTCATAGCCCTCCCCACTATCGGGTGGCGTGTCTTAAGATCGTTGTATAATGGGGAAAACGGTTTCGCCGAGGGTTCTAATTATTTCTAAACACTATATATTGATGAAAACTAACAGGGAAAAATAAAAAAATCCATGGGAAAATTGGTGACCAATAAATGGAGTTTTTCCTAAAGTGGCTGTTTTGGCCATAAAGTTATCTCCAATGAAATCATCATCACAGCTCAACCAGTTGACTTAGAGAGCTCTACTTAATGCCATTCTACAGGTAAATAACACAGCTACGCTTGGGGATGCGCGGGAATGCGGGAAGCAGTCTGATTAACGAATATACGGTAGCCTAGCCTAGACGTTTTTCGGCCAAAACACCTGGGTTTCGAGGAATATATATATAATACATAGCCGGGGCTGGAGGGTTAATCAATAACCCTGCAATCACACAGGATCTTCCTACATTATCCATACGAAGAAACGTTGCATCCCTTGCATTATTCTACAGATATTTTCACAGCAATTGTTCCGAGGAACTTGCTTCAATTGTGCCGCCTCTCCACATCTTTCCCCGTAGAACTAGGGCAGTTGAGAGCGCCCATGAATTTACACTTTCTCCTCCACAATGCAGAACTTCTGCTTATCAGAATTCATTTATCCCCAGAGCTACTACTCTTTGGAATTCACTTCCCTCGAATTGCTTTCCACAAACTTATACTGTAATCTACAAATGTTTAAATCCAGTTGTTACAAACATTTTATGAATGGAGGATGCCTTTAGGCACATGGACCTTTTTGTTTTATCTGTGTTTTTCCTTCCTCCGTTCATTGTCTCTTAAAAAAAAAAAAAAAAAAAAAAAAAACATTAGCCTAACCTAACAACCTTCCCTAACCTAACCTAGTAAGAATGGGGTTAACATTAGCCTAACCTAACAACCTTACCTAACCTAACCTAGTATTATTGGTGGGGGCTGCCGCCCCCACACCCCCGCTGGTTGGGTACTGGCTGAAAAACTTATTGTTTTACAGTAGGCCTATGTATTTTATTTTATTTTTGTTCTCCCTTATAATACATTTCAGCTCTTAATGACATATATAGCAATGATGTATAGCCTATGCTCTACCGGACCTATTAGGCCTAAAAAGATCGATGGGCTAACTGTCGGTCCAAAACATCAGTATAACCAACTAGCCCTTGCATGCCAGTTTAATCCTATGCGAAAAAATCTGTTACTTTATGTTACTTTGCGATGACCCATTAAGATTCCCGAGCTAGCTGTGGTCCGGCTCCTTTATGTTGTCCCAACCAACCAACTAACCTTAATGAACAGAGGAGGTACTGGGCTGCCTGGCTGGCCGCTGGAGGCTCGATCACCACTTATCTAAGCATCTTGGTCAACAGCTGGTGGATTTTTTTTTCGAATTTTTCCATGTAAAACAAGTGTATGTGCATTTCAAAACCAGCTGTCCTCGTCAGCTGTATTTGGAACACTGGTTATTGCACTTTGGACAGTTTACACTTATTGGAAGGCGAAAAGGTCTTAAGCAGCCTCAGTGTTTTTAAAGACGGTGGAAAAAGCTTTGATCGGCTCACACCCTCTACACAAGCTGGCCAGAGTCAAACTGACAGCTTATATCCTGGGCCACCTGTTTTCCAAATCATGGCATCACCTGATTGGTCGATAGACATCACATGTCAGTGAACTCGAGTACTCTTGGCATGAATTAGGTAGGGTGATTACTTTGGCTATGACGCCACCAGTATAGTTCATTGCATTCGCCACCAGATGTCTCAGTTGTTGACTGACAGTCACGCAAAAGAAGTCTCCCAGATGAAGACGAAAAAGATGAAGTGTAAACAAACCCTTAAAACGTAAATATCCATATAATATGTATTATGTTAGTTTCCCGGGAATGACACCTACATCAACAATTTGGAGAAAAATCGCTTAATCACATGCTATTGAGCTTAATTTTTTACCAATATTGTAGCGCCTCCTGTATATTGACCGTTTTAAGCCTCAGCAAAACCTAATAAAAATATATGGTACTAAAATGGAATTTTGTCGTAACATGGTTGTCAATACCTTCCTATAGACGGCACCGATTCGTACACACGCCATTTTCACCTGTCTCTCGAGGTCTGTCCACCAGCTTTTTAGTCAACACTAACTCCACCTGCCCATAGGTTAGGTTAGGTTAGGTTAGGTTAGGTTAGGTTGTGCATCCGCTTGATCAGGAATTCGCTCGAAGTGACTCATTCGTATTTACAGATACGGCCGAATACCGGTAGGCTACTAAATGGGCGCCGGCCTAACCGCCATGTTCTATCCCACGTAGGCCTACTAGGTACTACGGACACATTGTAGGAGTTCGGTGTGGATTAGGGTTGTATCCAATGTACTAGGTCTATGTTACTGGATATTTATGATGTGCTACGTTTTCGATAATCTGGTTATATGTCTTTGCAATTAGGGAAATCATGAGCCGATTTCCGACATTTAGTTAGTATTTTTCGATTCTCAAAACACGATCCAAGTTTTGCCAAAAATTGGCTTGGGTTTTCCAAAATTATGCTTTTTGGGGTTTGCAATTTAGGGAAACGAGCCAAAATTCTAAATTAGGTTACTGTAATTGGTTTACTCTTAAAACTCGCAAAATCCGAGTCAAGTTTTGCCAAAACTTGGCTTGAGTTTTCCAAAATTCGGGTTTTATGGCTTTGCAATTTCGGGAAACCTGAGCCAAATTTCTAAATGAGGTTACTGTAATTTTGTTGTCTACAAACTCTCAAAATCCGAGCCAGCTTTGGCCAAAACTTGGCTCGGGTTTTCGAAATATTGGGTTTTAGGCCTTTGAAATCCCTTAAAACCCGAGCCAAGTTTTGCTAAAATACGTTTTAATCGCAGTTTTACGCATTAAACCCCTCATTTTCCCTGTACTTCATAGCCCTCCCCACTATCGGGCGGCGTGTCTTAAGATCGTTGTATAATGGGGAAAACGGTTTCGCCGAGGGTTGTAATTATTTCCAAACACTATATATTGATGAAAACTAACAGGGAAAAATATAAAAATCCATGGGAAAATTGGTGACCATCTTATTTAGTTTTTCCCTAAAATGGAATTTTGTCGTAACATGGTTGTCAATACCTTCCTATAGACGGCACCGATTCGTACACACGCCATTTTCACCTGTCTCCCGAGGTCTGTCCACCAGCTTTTTAGTCCACTCCACCTGCCCATCTCTGTCGATAGGTTGGGTTGTTTGGTTAGGTTAATATACTAGGTCTCAGAAACAAGATTCGTAGTTGCGGTAGTATTTACGGTATCTGGACACTTCGAGTGAATTCATATTCGAGCGGAGGCGCATTTAGGTTAGGTTGGGTTAGGTTAGGTTAGGTTAGGTTAGGTTAATTAGGTTAGATTGTGCATCCGCTCGATCAGGAATTCGCTCGAAGTGACTCGCATTCGTATTTACAGATACGGCCGAATACCGGTAGGCTACTAAATGGGCGCCGGCCCAACCGCCATGTTGTATCCCACGAAGGCCTACTAGGTAGCCTACTACGGACACATTGTAGGCGTTAGGTGTGGATTAGGCTTGTATGCAATGTACTGTACTAGGTCTATGTTACTGGATATTTATGATTTAAATAAGTGCTACGTTTTCGATAAATCTGGTTATATGGCTTTGCAATTAGGGAAATCATGAGCCGATTTCCGACATTTAGTTAGTCTTTTTCGATTCTCAAAATACGATCCAAGTTTTGCCAAAAATTGGCTCGGGTTTTCCAAAATTATGCTTTTTGGGGTTTGCAATTTAGGGAAACATGAGCCAAAATTCTAAATTAGGTTACTGTAATTTGTTTACTCTTAAAATTCGCAAAATCCGAGCCAAGTTTTGCCAAAACTTGGCTCGGGTTTTCCAAAATTATGCTTTTTGGGGTTTGCAATTTCGGGAAACCTGAGCCAATTTTCTAAATGAGGTTACTGTAATTTTGTTGTCTACAAACTCTCAAAATCCGAGCCAGCTTTGGCCAAAACTTGGCTCGGATTTTCGAAATATTGGGTTTTAGGCCTTAGAAATACCTTAAAACCCGAGCCAAGTTTTGCTAAAATACGTTTTAATCGCCGTTTTACGCATTTAACCCCTCATTTTCCCTGTACTTCATAGCCCTCCCCCACTATCGGGCGGCGTGTCTTAAGATCGTTGTATAATGGGGAAAACGGTTTCGCCGAGGGTTGTAATTATTTCCAAACACTATATATTGATGAAAATAACAGGGAAAAATAAAAAAATCCATGGGAAAATTGGTGACCATCTTATTTAGTTTTTCCCTGGGAAGTCTTGCCTGACCCAACTATTAGAGTACCTAGAGGACTTAGAGAATGCTGTGGATAATGGGGATAGTGTGGACGTGGTATACCTTGACTGTAGAAAGGCATTTGACACTGTTCCTCACCGTCGACTGCTAGCAAAATTGGAAGCTCTTGGAGTGGTGGGAAAAATCTCTAGGTGGATACAAAGCTTCTTGAACAACAGAAAGCAAAGGGTCAGCATCAGGGGCAACCCTCAGCCCCCTGCCATGGAGTGGCTTCGGTCACCCAGGCTTTATTGTGGTCGGCGGGGAGGGTTCTGTGGGGGCACTCGGTTATGGCCTTTGAATTGCTCGGGGCCTTGGGGCTGTTCGGCCAGGCAGCTTGGGGAACAACAACAACAACAACAACCACTCAGAATGGCTACAGGACAGTAACAGGTATGGAGTGGGGTCCCACAGGGCAGCGTCGTAGGTACAGTTCTCTTCCTTGCATTTATCAATGACCTGCTTGAGGACACTCGGTCAAGTGACAAGCTCTTTGCAGATGCAAAAATCTACAGGAGGATAAAGAGCGCCGATGACGGAATGGTTCTGCAACAGGATTTGAACATACTAAACCAATGGAGCCAGAAATGGCTACTGCAATTTAATAAAGAAAAGTGCAAGGTCATGCACATCGGAAGGAGTAACCCAGGCTATGAATACCAACTGGGACCGACAGCTTTGGAGGAAACTGAAGAGGAAAAGGATCTTGGGGTTATCATCGCCAAAAATTTAAAGCCCTCAAGGCAAGTCGCGAAAGCTGCAGCGAGTGCCAATTCAATCTTGGGACTTATTAAGAAAACCATGACCTGCCTAGACTCTGAAATGATACTGACTATACAAGTCCTTGGTCAGACCTCGTCTTGAGTACTGTATTCAGGCGTGGTCTCCATACACCAAGGGAGACATCAAGAAATTAGAAAAGGTACAGCGAAGAGACACAAGAATAGTTCCAGAGCTGGTGAGGTTAACATACGAACAGAGACTAGCCCAGCTGGGTCTCACTCCTCTGGAGGAACGAAGGATAAGGGCATTAACCTGACAAGCGCGAAATAGACCTAGGGGCTAGGGTAGTTATTTGTGCATTTCTAGCCTTGGATTCTGACAGAATTTGTTATATTTACAATATAGAGCATTATTTGTTTTCGGTATGCTTTTATTTTACATATATGATGTATATATGAACCTTCAAGAGTGCTAAAATAAGTGGGAAAAGCATTTGGGTGGTGAAAAACGAAGATATTGGCCACCCGGTCATAATCTCATGCGAGAGAGAGCCACAGGCAACCCTCCTCTCTCGCTGTCTGTGAGGTAACTGAGACGAGCGGGGCGGTGTGGGCCGGTGTCTGGGTGTTATCTTTTCTGCAACCCACTTGTGCTACATTATCGCGGGAGAGAAAAATAACCGATAAATGATGATAATAAGAGGAAAAATAGGTGATAATTGAGGAGGGGAGGGAGGGGGGAATAAGGTGGGGAAGGAGGGGAGGGGGGTGGGTGAGATTTACATGGATGAGTACTGGAGGGGAATTATCTCACTTAGAGACAAATTCCTTTGTTTTGATAGGCCCTTTTTTTTTTTGGAAGGCTTTTTTTATGGTCTTGCTTCCGTGAGGCCTATCGCGTTCCCTATAGGAAGCCTTCCGTGAGGCCTATCGCGCTTGCCGGGTTAAGGGGAGACATGATAGAAACTTTCAAGATCCTAAAAGGTTTTGACAAGATCGGTGAGTAAGACTATCTGCAGCTAGCTCCCAGAGAACAACATGTGGAGACCAGAGGACACAGCATGAAGTTGTTGAAGCCCCGTCACAGAACCACCAAACGGAATAAGTTTTTTAACCCTTCAACCCCGGGTGGTACACGTGTATACCATTATGGTTTGACCCGAGGAACCCGGGTGGTACAACACTGTACCATTGCTTGCGTGTGTGCTTTCGAATGGCGCGCGTAAACATTTCGCTCCGTGGTCACCAGGTGTCGCTAGGCGACGCCACCAGACAGCATGTACGCCAGTCTCTACCCTGCCGCCAACATGGATACTAGCCCAAAAAGTGATTCCCTTGTGTCCGATTCTACGCTCCCTTCGACGCCTCCTCATGTTCGTCGCGCCCTAACGCAAAGGCACGTACAAGATGCGTTGACTCCCGGAGGTATTGAAATAGCTTTGAGGAGTTATGAACGTGGTGAAGGCAAAAATAGTGTTGATGACTTGGCCAGTGATAGCTCCGAGTCTTATCAGTCTCACTATAGTGAAGATTTTGACGATCTAGACGAAATCCATGAAAGAGACGCGCTTTTTATTGGATTTGAGCATGACGATGAAAGTGATGATAGTACTGAACGTGATATAGTTGTGCAAGGTGATGAGAGTGTAGTGAGAGTGAGCGAATGGGACAGCACTAGGTCGACTGCCAAGTTTAGGTTGAGTGACACGACACCTAGCCCTTCGCCAGCTAAATCCCCATTCAAGATACGTTTCTATAAGAAGCAAGTTCTCAAGAAGGCGGCCGCGGCAGCCAGGAAAGAGGCCCTAAAACTTGGTGAGGGAGCAGTGCGTGAGGGTGCCAGTGAGGCTGCGCGTGAGGCCGAGGTTGACCCGCCATTGTCTTCCTTATCTACCCACGCCACCCAAGTTGCCCCAGGCTCCCGCCATTCTTCCCCACCACCACCAGCACTGCCTAGGGTTGAGGACCCCCCACTTTCGGCCTATTTACCCCCTATTTCCCCCGAGAGGAGACATACTACTAAAGAAAAGGGAAAAGGGAGAAAATATGTTAAAAAAGGAGCTACAAGTAGGCGCTCTTTGTTCGAGGCTCCCGCGGCTTCCACCCCTGCGGCTTCCACCCCTGCCGCTCCCAGCCATACGCCCCCGCAAGTTTCCCCAGGGTCCACCCCACCTCTCCAGCCTACAACAGAGGTTCCTCATGATGTTTTCGACCTCGCATCCATACCTGCACCTACAGACACTGAACCAGTGCTGTCTACGACTCGTCGTAGGCCAAGGAGCCCCGAACCTCTGCATGAAGATGACAGAGCCTCACCTCCCACTCCTTCCCCACCTCGCCGACCTACATGCCGCCCACGCATCATTCGTTCCCCGCGAGATTATGAGGGGGGCTCTGAAGATGAAGGGCACCTCACAGACGACTCTGGCCATGATTACCTGGGTCCACCGTCAGGGCAAGATGACGGCTCTGACGACAACGACGATGACGACTTTATGGACATCGACGACCCTCAACCCAGACGCTTTGCCCAGGGCCGTCGTGCTCCTGGCCGCCCTGGCCGCCTGGCTGGCCGCCGGGCTGGGCCTGGGCGCCGTCGCGCTTCTGGCCGCCCTAGGGTTCGCGCCGCCAAAGTTCGTGGGCGTGCTGCCCCCGCTGTAGCTCCTCGTCAGCGTCGCCAGAAGGACGGATTTTATATTTTCAACTGGCAGGATGTGGCTGCTGATGAAGTCATTGACCCTGATGTAACCCCTTTTGATGAGGTACAGGATGCTCCAGGAGTTACCCCAAGTTTTCCTGCAGGCCCCAATGCTCGACCACATGAGCTTTTTGAGGCATTTTTTGATAAGGAGGTTACTGACTTTGTCATACAAGAGACAAATAAGCACTACCAAGTCCAGGTTAACTTTTTTGGCAAGGTGACCAAGGGCCACATGAAGCGGTGGACCCCAGTGACTCATCCCTAGTTCATGGTGTTCCTGGCAATCACCATGCTAATGCCTCATGTGAAGAAGCACAGGTTGGCTGACTATTGGATCACCAAAGATCTAATATCCACCCCTGCCTTCGGGAAATACATCTCTCGGGACCGGTACCTCGACATCCTCGGAGCGCTCCATCTTGTCACCAACACCGACATGCATCTCCCTGACAAACTGTGGAAGATTAGGACGTACGAGATGATGAGAGAGAACGTTTCACGTCCTACTTCATGCCCTTCTGCAACGTCTGTATTGACGAGTCTCTTGTGCTGTTCCGGGGAAAGCTGAGCTTCAGGCAGTACATCCCCTCAAAGAGACATCGCTTTGGTATAAAGTTCTTTGTGCTGTGCGATTGCCAAACTGGCTATGTCCTGGACTTCCTGGTCTACAGCGGGAAGGAAGGGGACGTGGCAATAGACCCCCTCATTGGCTTTGGCGGAGCAGTGGTTCAAGCCATGATGAACCGGTACTTCCAAAAGAATCACGTCCTCTACACGGACAACTACTACACGTCCCCCACTCTCTCAAAGTACCTCCATGAGCGCCAGACGGGGACTGTAGGCACAGTTAGAGCAAAAAGGAAGGGCATGCCAAGTTTCCCTCCTAAAACAAAGAAAGGCGATGTCTTCAAGAAGAAGTCGGGACCCATTCTGGCTATCCACTGGCACGACCAGCGGAAGGTCAACCTCCTGAGCACCGTCCACAAAGGGGAAATGGTTGAGACTGGCAAGGTGGATCGCCGCACCCAAGTCAGGGTGACCAAGCCCGATGCTGTAATTGACTACAACATAAATATGAGGCTGGTGGACAAGTCCGACATGCAGATAGGCTTCATCGACTGTCTGCGTACCTCGTGCAGATGGTACAAAAAGTTCTTTCTGCACATGGTGGACATGTCAATGCTGAATGCCTATAATACAGGCTTCGGAATCCGCGCACACCCAGGAAGTTCAGTAGCCTGCGGAGGTTCCAAAAACAGGTATTGGTGGAGCTCCTGGACAGGTATGCTATGCCACAGAGGGCAGTGGCACAACCTGGGCGCCCCGTTCAGGACCGCATGCAGTGTGCACAGTTTGTAAATGTGCACAAGCTCGGTTACCTGCCTCTGGAACGAGATGGAGTCACCATTAGCAGAAGGCGGTGCCATGTCTGCTGGAACAGCCAGGTGAGGCCGAGGAAGCAGAAAAAGACCACCATGCAGTGTGTGGAGTGCCGGCTGTCACTATGTGCTATACCGTGCTTTGCTGAATACCACAGCAAGCAGGAGTACTAACTAATAATCATAGTGAAAGTACCAAAGACTGACAATATGTATGTATATAGGCAACAAGTGGAAATAAAACAATGTACAGGTGTATTGTGATAAAAAAGTCATGTATTATGAAAACATATATAAATAAGTGAAAAAAGACACAATAAATTGTATATAAAACTTTTACAAAGCATATAACTAAGTGAAAGTGACACATGACATAATATTAGATGGCCAAAGTATAATAAACACCTGTGATAACGAATAATCAGTGCCTAATATAACAATAACCTACCTCAATTACTAATAAAATGTACCGTATCAAGTGAAAATGAGCATTATCAGTGACAGTGACACTCTCTCAAGCATATTTACCAAAGTGAAAGTGACACACGAACTAATATTAGATGGCCAAAGTATAATAAACACCTGTGATAACGAATAATCAGTGCCTAATATAACAATAACCTACCTCAATTACTAATAAAATGTACCGTATCAAGTGAAAATGAGCATTATCAGTGACAGTGACACTCTCTCAAGCATATTTACCAAAGTGAAAGTGACACACGAACTAATATTAGATGGCCAAAGTATAATAAACACCTGTGATAACGAATAATCAGTGCCTAATATAACAATAACCTACCTCAATTACTCATAAAAACTACGGTATCGAGTGAAAATGGGAAATATTAGTGACAATGATAGCCTAATACACATATTTTATATAATTGGACTCCAAATAACTATAATAACATCACTATCAATACATAAAATCGCCTCCGGGAGGTAAAAAGTTTGGCGCGACGAGCCGGGGCCTGGGCCAAGGCGACGCATCCGAACGCGGGATGATTTTCACGCATAAAAATCACTCCACTTCCCGCGCTCACCATTATGCAATCACTTGGGCTAGAGACCTCTACTCAACGGCATTCTACACATGAAGGTTTGTGCAACATTTTTCTGTTTTTTTTATAACTTTGTGTAATGTATTTCAGGAGTAACATGTGAATCAACTTGGACCAAAATTCCTGAAAACCCCCGGACACAGAGTACAGTTACGATATTCCCTAGCCGGGGTTGGAGGGTTAAATCGAGAATCGTGAATAAATGGAACAGTCGGAAAAATGTTATTTTAATACCACAAATTTTCCAAGTGTTTTTTATAAACAAAATTGTTCATTTGCATCAATATAATATTATAGTGTTTGTAATTAATTAGAAATCTCGGGAAAACCTATTTTCCCCATAAGGCCTATCGATCGATGTTGAGACACGCCCCCCCGATAGTGATTTGAAAAGACATTAGCCTAACCTAACAACCTTACCTAACCTAACCTAGTATATTATGGGTGGGGGCTGCTGCCCCCACACCCCCGCTGGTTGAGTACCCCTTAGTAAATACAAAAAAAAAAAAATTGGCTGTCGATTATACGAAGGTGAAAGAAAAGTCGATGAAGTCTACGGTGTTTACTCGCAATGTTCAGCTTTGATTGTACATTGATAACGGGAAAGTACTGTACCGTATTGACAACCTTGTTACGAAAATTAAATTTTAGTAGCATACTTTTATATTAGGTTTTTCCGAGGGTTTAACACATTTTCATATGATCTTTAGAGCTGTCGATAACTGGAAGTACCGTATTGACAACCTTGTTACGAAAAATAAATGTTAGTACCATACTTTTTTATTAGGTTTTGCCGAGGGTTAAAACAAATGTTCTTATGATCTTTAGAGCATATAGATTCAATATTTATCTTCAAATATATCAATAAAATTTGTGGTATTAAAATAACATTGAACCGAACAGTCTCACTGAAAAGGTAGTTAGCAGCACAAGTATAAATATGTTTAAAAATAGATATGACCAGTTTGAGACTGAAAGGAAAATGAGAAGAGGCACCCCTAATGAGCTTTGACTCTTTTGCCTCTTTACTATCACTAAGGTAAGCACCTGAGAGTGACTCTCCTACCAAGACCGAGTCTTAGTAACTTTTGGTGATTTTGTCTGAACTCCATGCTTTCATCTGTAAGGTCCGCTGAGTTTACCGTACCGTAGGCTAGGCTAATGGAGGAGTTAGGTAGTGGACAATTGGCGGACAATATAAAGATGATGTAATTAAAATCATACATCGATTTTATCGTGGCCTACAGGTTTATTATACCATGTATTTCATTCCTATATGTGTCTAAATGCGTGTAAAAATTTATTACTGATCCTGAAAAAAACAAAATATCCCCTAGCCACCCTTAGGGAGGGGGGGGGGGGGCTTGCCCCTCCCCTCTACATATTTTGTATCCAACGGCAAACGGTTATGGCCAAATAGTTATTTTTCGCGAGTGAAGGGATGTGTTTTTAGATTGTTGTTTAATGGGTAAATATGCATTTACGCCTATTTTCACACATCAAAACACCCTTACAAACTCTAAACTAGGCCTACATAAAAACAATCGATTTTTTTTTTTTAGCAATTTAATCACATCATCTTTAAATTGGGAGGTTTGACGTACTGTACCTCCCAACCTACCAAATAGGAAAACCTACTATTTGGTAGTAGTCTTGGAAAATCCAACGTCAAGGCTATTAACCTAATTGCAATGACAACTTGTCTAATTTGACTGCTATGTCGTCATTCCAACCGCGGTTAAAAAGAAAACGTCTAGAGTCTACTCCTTATCTTGCTCTAGGAGACGTTGTACATTAACCAAAACTACCACCGAAGGTGAAAAAAGCATAGAAGAGAAGAAAAAGGGGTTTACCTTAGTTACCGCTCAAGGCCCATCCCGTGTTCCGTCATGCGCCGATCCCTGTCGAACGTGCGCATAAGCGACCCTCTCTTGTTATCACATCTCACGCCAGCAGAAGAACGCGGATGGGCAGGGGTCCGGAGTGAGGGAGGGTATTATGTACGTTGGATTTTCCAAGACTACTACCAAATAGTAGGTTTTCCTATTTGGTAGGTTGGGAGGTACGTCAAACCTCCCAATTTGTTAGTAGTCTTGGCAAATCCAACTTCAAGGCTGCATAACAAATAGGAGGAGGACATCCAAGCCCAACATACCAAAAAACTAATGCATAAGACAAAAGTATGAATGACAAAGAAACACAAGTTAAACAAGAGAGTTTAATAAAAGCGTGAAAAACTGAGGAGTAGCTAAAAAGAGCAGTTTTAACACGTGCCCGTCATTCATATTAATGCAAAACCATAGACTTGTCTTAAACCAAAAAGCACTGTACATAAAATCCCTTTTCTTCCAAATGAACAAAAAACAAGGAACACAAACTGAAAATACCATTTTCAAGGAGGCAAAAACACTTATGTACTGTATACATATAACATAATCTCAAACTTGTAATCCAGTGTTGCAAACCCGTACTCCCCCCCCTCTTTTCCAAAGAAAACAAAGTAAAAGAAAGAGTGACAAGGGGGGAAGACCAGGCAACCTCGCAAGAGCTCTAGGAAACACGACGCCCGAGAGCTATCACAGGCCGAGGGGGTCTAACAATGGACATGGAGAGGTAGGAGGAGATGAAGGTATTGATAGACGACCACAAACCTGCCGAGGCGACGTCAGGCAACGAACGAGCCTGCAGGAACCGTAAGGAGGCAGCAAAGGACCGCACATCGTGAGCAGAACCCCGACAAGCAGGGTTACTGGCACGAATAACCCGACAAATGTGGCGTCCTATCTGTACCTTCGAAAGCCTCCCACCAGTCCGAGGAGACACCCACACAGCAGTCCCCGAAGTCGGAGCCACAGACTCAACATAAGAGTGCAAGGCCTGCACCGGGCACAACACATGGTGAGTATGCCCACGTTTTAAAGCCTGGACGGTGAAAGGCTTGAAAACGTGGGTCTCTCTCTCATTCTTGGCAACAAAATGAGGGGAGGGGGCCAACGTGACGACATTCAATGACGGGGAGAATCGCAAGCATTCCTGGGACCGTGACATGGCAGCTAGTTCAGACACCCTATCCCCAGTGGCCAGAGCGACAAGGAAGAGTGTACGCTCCAGCAACTGAACCGGTGTAGTGTCCCGTGTATATGTGTGTGAAGCCAGAAGGTCCAGAGCACGCCCCAGATCCCACTGAGGAGGGATCTGGCGCGGAGGGGGTCGCTCCCTGAAGGCAGCCTTCATGAAGGAATCCAGCTCCTTCGGAGGAACGACCAGCCCAGTGACGGACTCAAAGACCTCCCGGATGGCAGACAAGTGGTTACGTATAGTGTTGACCTGAAAGCGACGTGTACGGAAGAGGCGAAACAAGTAGTGTAGGACGAGGGAAGGAGAGCTAACAGTCTGGCGAGTGTCCTGTATCCACCTAGTAAAAGACTTCCAGTGGGACTTGTAAGTCCCCCAAGTCGAAGTCGTCCATGAACGCTTCAGGAAGTCAGTCAGGTCCCGTCCGTGGACTGGGAGCCACCGTGCCTCACGAACATCCACGATGCGAAGGCCAACGAGGTCCGTAGGTCGCCAACCTGGCTCAAGTGGAAGTGTGAGAGAGGGAGAGGGACCGGACTCGGGCACCACCGCTTCAACTGGGAGTACCAAGCCTGGGCCGGCCACAGAGGCGCTATGAGCCAGACTCTGCCGCGGTACAGCCGCAGCCTCGCGAGGACTTTGCACATCAACAGTGCGTCTGGTGGCGGAAATATGTATATCGACTGCCACCTGCTCCAGTCTTCCATGAAAGCGTCCGGACCCCCCTCCGGAGTACGAGTCCGGAGGGATAGGTACCGAGGCAACTTGCGCGTCTCCTTCGATGCGAACAAGTCGACCTCCGGAACACCCCAGGAAGCCGCGAGGTCGTCGAATACAGTCTGTTTCATCGCCCATTCTACAAGAACGCCCTGTCCTCGCGACAGGGCGTCCGCCCACAGGTTGGCAGACCCGGGCAGGTAGGAGGCGTGCAGGGAGATGTTGTGTCGGTTCGCGAGGAAGAACAACTTCTCGGAGATCCCCAACAGAGTCAAAGACCTGGAGGACCCCTGCTTTTGGATACAGTGGACAGCTGTCTGATTGTCCATCCTGAAGGCCACCGACAGGCCCCGAAGGGCCAGCGCGTGGTCCCGCAGGAAGAACAAGGGAACCAAGAGTTCGAGGGCATTGATGTGTAGGTGTGTGTGTCCCACCCATCTGCCGTGATGTTGATGTCCCAGGTTGGATTGGTAACCCCACCCCACCTCGCTCGACGCATCTGTATCCACCCAGATCGTCAGCGGGGGGGGGGCGGTCCAGGGCACAGCCGCAGAGAGCGTGCCCCGAGCAACCCAGTGTCCTAAGTGTCTGTGAATGGAACGCGGGATCGGCATGAGCCGATCCATAGGGACCAACGGAAACACCCTGTTGCCCATGAGGATTAGGCGGCGCAGCCTGAGCCTCCCTAAGGGAATGGTCAGAGCAGCCCAATTCAGGGAACCCACTAACGAGTCCCAGATCCTCCTCGTGAGGGAGACCGAGTGCAACACGGCGAAGACCTTCCTGCGAAGTTTCACCGCGTTTGGCTGACTCTGGGTAACCGTAGCGTTTGTCAGATCCCATTCGAGACCTACCGTCACGACACGCGACGGGGTCAGGCGGGACTTGGGAATGTTTATTTTGAACCCTAACTGTGTGATGTGTTGAACTACCGTGAGGGTGTCGCGAACGCAGTGTTCTAGGGTGTCTGAAACTATCAACCAGTCGTCCAAGTAAAACAGGATCTGGAGGCCGCCCCTGAGGAGAGGATCCAGAGCCTGCTTCACCAGTTTCGAGAAGATCCGCGGCGCGATGTTGAGACCGAAGGGAAGCCTGTCGAACATGAACACACGATCGGAAGTCCGAACGGCCAAGAATCGCTGGAAACGAGGATGTATAGGGACGTGCCAATACGCATCCTTGAGGTCCAGCGACACTACCCACGACAGAGGTCGCAGGGCCAGTCGTACCTGGTGCACCGTTAGCATCCGAAATCGCGTGTTCACGATGTGCCCGTTGAGGGCCGACAGATCCACCACCGGTCGCATCGCGTCGCAGTCCTTCTTCGGTACCAGAAATACACGGGAGAGGAAAACCGGGTGACCGGCTTTCACCTCCTTGACGATTCCCTGCTCGTGCATGGACGTAATCACGGCGGCCACCTCCGAAGAGACAGGCCGGCTTCGTTGACAAGAGCTGAGTGGGGGTCTGGACTTCCATCTCCAGGTTAGACCCCTCCGTGCAATCTTCCGCCCCCACGTCCCTCGCGGCCATCGAAGGGCGCAAGGGCGAAAACAACCTGTGGGAGCCCCCGAGATGAGGTGAGCGACCCGGTCGGCGAGGCGAGAAGGAGAACAAGGAGGAGACCGACCCGGAGAACCTACACATTTTTTGACGTGGAGGGTCCCCCGGTACGGTCCTTGCGGTCATAAGACCCTCGTTGACCACCTCTACCCCCCCCACCTCGCCGAAAAGGGCGGGACACCCCATCCCCTGTCCGTCGTGCGTCGGACCCCGTCGAAGTGCGGCCGGAAGTGGAAGGCTGGCCAGCCCCTTCTCGGTGGGGATGAAAGGGAGCAGGAGCAGAAGTGCGAGGCGGAACCGACGCTCTAGCCGGCAACCTCCCCTTCCTGCGCCCTTTCTTGGCGGCAGCAGCGGCGCCAGCACTCCGAGGAGGACCGGCAGAATGACGAGACTGCGAAGACCCTGGTCGCGACACAGCGCGTCTTTGCGTGTCGTAAGCAGGGTCCGCAGACAGAGAAGCGTAGCGTTCCCAAGCATCCTGCGCGAACAGCCCCGATGTATATAGCTCAGAGTATAACAAACCCTGACGAATATCCAAAGGGGCCTTCCGGCAGAACGAGGACCTTACCGTTTGGCGTTGTCGAGTAGCCTCGCACAAAACCGCCTTCAGCTCGGGAACCAAAGACACCGCGAGCTGAAGGTGGATCCGCCTAACGTGGTCCAAACCCTCGCGAAGATCGCCAGGTGCAGTCGCCTCGATAAGTCGCAGGTGGTGAACAGATGTCTGGAGGGAACCTAAAAGACAAGACAATAAGTTCGCCACCCTCTGCCGCAAGGTAAAATCCCTGTCGACAGAGGACTTATCTGGGTGGGAAAAGAACGGGTTAGCAATAGCACAAATTTCAAGTTTGGGAGCGCTAATCCAGGACCAGAACTTGCCATCCAATCCGGCGACAGACACAAGAGGAGGCAAAAGCAGTGACGACTCTGGGGGAGGGACTGAAACCGATCTGTCGACGGAACGGTTAGCAAATTCTAAGGCCTCAGCAAACCAGGCCTCCAATGGGAGAGGATTATCAAGGACGACGGCTAAGCCAGGCTTACCATCGTCGCTCAAACCCGTCCCATAGGAGGACAGTCCCGTCAAAACAGCGAGGGACTGAACATCTTGAAGGATGTCCTGGCGGCTGAAGTCTGACCAGAGCTTAGTCCGAGGAGCAGACGGGGGCTTGGGCTTGACCGAAAAGTACTGAAGGTCAGTCCTCGTCGGGTAAGCCCGCACCTCCACGTCGGCCACCTGACCATCCACCCTGAACGCCCTAAACTGCATCCTATCATTTATTTGGACCGACCAGCCCAAAGGTAGGGCCCTCTCACCGGACGGGAAATCGGTAGCACGCTCCGGGTGGGAGGCCTGCACCCCCTTCCAAACAGCCAAGGAGCCATAGAGGAGAGGCATAGTCCTCGACGGGACCTTGGCCTTCTGGATGGGGGGCAAGCGCGGACCCTGCCCTAGCAGACGGAGGACCCCCGCATGGGAGACAGCAGGGGGAACCACCTGAGCCAGGGCAGGAGCAGTGCTATCCGACGACCGGGCAGGAGGAGAAGCAGGGCGAGAGGGAATGTGGTCCACCGCAGAGGGGAGGGGGACCAAAGCAGGGGTAGGTTGGGTGAGGCGCTGAGGTTGTGTCACCGCCAAGAAGCGCGACAAGAGGGATTCCTGCATCGCCTCCAATCGCGCGTCGAAGTGTGACACAACCCACCCCTGCAGAGCCGAAAATCGATCCGAGAGAGGCGACCCCCCCGAAGATTGTTCGGCCCGCAGGGGCGAGCGTGAGCGAGAGCGAGACCCATGACACGAAACAGCAGCGTCGCGGCCCAAAGAAGGCGAGCGACGACTGCCGTGGCGTCCCAGAGGGTCTCGCCCCCGCTCACTAACGCCCGAGGGGGAAACATCATCATCCCCCTCTTCCAGCGACACGTCAGCCCCCGAGAAAGGGGACCCCGAAACCTCGCTATACTCTACCGAGTCAAGCGGCGGGGTACCCACTCGGGGAGCCGGAAGTCGAAGATCAGGTATTGAAGAAGGAAGAGGAGTAGGATGACGGGAGTGGGAAGGCTGGCCGGGTGAAAGGAGGTCAGAAGGAGCCGCGGGGGGAAACAGAGCAAGGATCCCCGGGGCTGAGAGAACAGGGCGGCCCGACACCGAGGAGGAGGAGGGAGGGACCACCACCTTGGGACGAGACCGCGAAGGAAGAAGAGGCACAGAAGCAGGAGAAGTAGGAGGAGAAGCAACTACAACCTGGCGCTCCCCCCTGGACAGAGTAGGAGGAGGGAGCAGAGGGCCAGCTACAGTATGTACTTCCGCTCGCGTGGAGGACACATGAAGAGGACGCCTCATGTGTAGGGGAAGCGGGCGGAAAGTAGTAGAGCCCCTATCCGGAGAGGCCAGGGGAGGGCGTACAGGGGCAGAGACGCTAACCCCGGCCTCAGGGCGAGAACCATGACGAGGGCGACGGCCGGAGTCAAGGCCAGCAGGAGGACGAGGAGGGGCAGTAGAGGACGGACGACGAGGAGAGCGAGAGCGTGGACGGAGCTGGGGATCCTCCCGACGATGCGACGACCGACCACGGGACCCAGGAAGAAGGGCCCGAGCAGGAAGAGGGCCAGGTAAACGGCCCCCAGACGGGTTAGGGATGCCCAGGGCCACACGGATCCGGTCATCCACAAAAGCCGGGGAGCGATGGCCCACAGATCGAATGTGGTGGGAGACCACCGCCCACACGGACTGAAGGGATGCCGAGGCCGCCGCCGCGTCAGAGGAACCAGGGTGATGGTCCACAACATCGACCATGTCCATACACGGGCCACACAGCGCAGGGAGGTAGGCCGTAGAGGACACACATTGGGAGTGGCGTAGGCAGGACCTGTGGCACTCTAAACATGGGGAGCCACAGCCCTGGCGAAAGCAAGGCATCACACCTGCAATGGAAGAACACACAGCATAAGCAGCACGGTGACGGAGTAAGCGAAGAGAATGTCCAATAAAAACCAGGGAATGAGCATGGGTAAACAAGAAGACACATGCAAACTGGAAGGCGTACTCACTCGAAACCGGGAACACCGAGGGAGGTGATGAGGGCGGGCGATGCGCAAGAGCACAAGCTGAACCTGCAAAGATGGAGAAAGTGTTAAACACCACTCAACACCTCACATGCAGGGCCCTAACACCATAAAGTGTAGACACCAATATAGTAACAGGCAACAATATGACACAAAAAAGGGTCAACAGGAAAGCCAACTATAACCGCAAAATTGCGGGCCAATGGAGGTAGATCCGTACCGACACAAACCTCCCACAACGCCACGCGACCCCCCAGCGATCTCCGCAAATTTGCGGGGAGCCGAAACGACCCAGAGGGCCGAATCGAGCACTCCGCAAATTTGCGGGACCGGCCAAGAGGGCCCGGTGCCGAACAAGCGAGAGGGGCGTCTAGGAAAACCAAAAAAGGCCCGCAACAAGCGTCAACTCCTTATGAACTCCAAGCGACGATGACCATCAAGCCGAGCAGTGTCTTCCTTGATAATATCCTGACTCGACCGATCAAGGGAGAGGCAAGGAAGACACACCAGGGGAGAGGAGGCACATCCCCCGGGAACCACCCAACCCACAGAGATAGAGCAAAGCCCATGAGGAGAAGTGGCAGGTTGGGTGGTTTGGCACAACAGGGGCCCCCGTGGGGTACCCCAGGATTGGGCAAAAGTTATGAAAGGATGGAGGTGAAAACAGGAAGGGAACACAAAAAACCAGTAATGAAACTGGTGAGAAAAAGGGTGGCCTAGCTGCGAGTAGAGAATGTGTCAGGGGCGAAAAACCCTGTGGAGTGAGGGAGAGGCCCCCGTGGGGTACCCCTGGGTATCACGAACCACGAAGCGCCCAGGCCCTTGAGACACAGTGAAGGCTCGAAAAGGGGGACTCGGGAATAACGCTATTTATGCGGCTGACACAAACACTACAAACAGCACCGCCACCACGAAATCTCAGATTGTGAACCAACTGTACACCTAGGCTATGAAAAAATGAGAACTCATAGGGGCATAGCAAGTCCTGAATGATAAACAAGCTAGGCTAATCGAAGCTAAAAGCTAAACTATGCCCAGACTAACAGGAAAAAATAATATGAAAAGAGAAAGAATGAAAAAATATAGACGGGGAACGCCAAGCGCCCCCGTACCTTCGGTAGCTATTTCCACACGCGTCTCCATTAAACACACTGAGGAGCCCATTTAGGTGTGTCCTAGATCACGTAACATCTGTCTAGCAAAAAGAAGGCCAGAAAAGCCGAAACGAACCTAAAACAGGGTGAATTGAAGGAGCACAACAAAAGCGGACTTCAACAATGGCGACGCGTGAAAAAATTATAACAAGAGAGGGTCGCTTATGCGCACGTTTGACAGGGATCGGCGCATGACGGAACACGGGATGGGCCTTGAGCGGTAACTAAGGTAAACCCCTTTTTCTTCTCTTCTATGCTTTTTTCACCTTCGGTGGTAGTTTTGGTTAATGTACAACGTCTCCTAGAGCAAGATAAGGAGTAGACTCTAGACGTTTTCTTTTTACCGCGGTTGGAATGACGACATAGCAGTCAAATTAGACAAGTCGTCATTGCAATTAGGTTAATAGCCTTGACGTTGGATTTTCCAAGACTACTAACAAATTGTGTCTTTGTCATTCATCCTTTTGTTTTATGCATTGGTTTTTTTGGTAGGTTGGGCTTGGATGTCCTCCTCCTATTTGTTATGCAGCTTTGACGTTGGATTTGCCAAGACTACTAACAAATTGGGAGGTTTGACGTACCTCCCAACCTACCAAATAGGAAAACCTACTATTTGGTAGTAGTCTTGGAAAATCCAACGTACATAATACCCTCCCTCACGCCGGACCCCTGCCCATCCGCGTTCTTCTGCTGACGTGAGATGTGATAACAAGAGAGGGTCGCTCATGCGCACGTTCGACAGGGATCTGCACATGACGGAACACGGGATGGGCCTTAACCCGGCAAGCGCGATAGGCCTCACGGAAGGCTTCCTATAGGGAACGCGATAGGCCTCACGGAAGCAAGACCATAAAAAAAGCCTTCCAAAAAATAAGGGCCTATCAAAACAAAGGAATTTGTCTCTAGGTGAGATAATTCCCCTCCAGTACTCATCCATGTAAATCTCACCCACCCCCCTCCCCTCCTTCCCCACCTTATTCCCCCCTCCCTCCCCTCCTCAATTATCACCTATTTTTCCTCTTTATTATCATCATTTATCGGTTATTTTTCTCTCCCGCGATAATGTAGCACAAGTGGGTTGCAGAAAAGATCGTTATGTAACACCCAGACACCGGCCCACACCGCCCCGCTCGTCTCAGTTACCTCACAGACAGCGAGAGAGGAGGGTTGCCTGTGGCTCTCTCTCGCCTGAGATTATGACCGGGTGGCCAATATCTTCGTTTTTCACCACCCAAATGCTTTTCCCACTTATTTTAGCACTCTTGAAGGTTCATATATAGGGGAGGTGTGGTGGAGTGGTCATGCCACTGGATTGGTAATCCAATGGACCCGGGTTCAAATCCCGATATGTCAATGGGAAGATATTATTGGGATTGAATTTGTGCTGTACCTAGTATCAGTGCATTACCACAAAGCCCACCGAAATGCCAAAAAAATACCCTCATTGTTCCCTGATTAAATAACACTGTATGAATATTCCCATATTCAAAATATGTTACAGGGGGACAATGCCTAGTGAGTTCACTGCTCAATAGGTGGCGTTCTGAGAGTGAGGGTCTGAGTCTGGAGGGTGAGACGGTGAAGCACTTGAGCGAAGCAACCAGCAGCTTCAGAGATGGAGCTGCTTCGTGCCATGATGGATGCTTCGCATGTCTCACTCCCCAGACTGGAACAAGACCTCACGGGCTTCACCGTGTTGAGCGGTCGAATGTACAGGCTCTCAGCCTATGCCCGAGAGGGAGTAGTTGGAATATAGAAAAAAAAAAAAAAAAAAAAATATATACATCATATATGTAAAATAAAAGCACACCGAAAACAAATAATGCTCTATATTGTAAATATAACGAATTCTGTCAGAATCCAAGGCTAGAAATGCACAAATAACTACCCTAGCCCCTAGGTCTATTTCGCGCTTGTCAGGTTAAGCGGTAACTAAGGTAAACCCCTTTTTCTTCTCTTCTATGCTTTTTTCACCTTCGGTGGTAGTTTTGGTTAATGTACAACGTCTCCTAGAGCAAGATAAGGAGTAGACTAGACGTTTTCTTTTTAACCGCGGTTGGAATGACGACATAGCAGTCAAAATAGACAAGTCGTCATTGCAATTAGGTTAATAGCCTTGACGTTGGATTTTCCAAGACTACTACCAAATAGTTGTTGTTGTTGTTGTTGTTCCCTAAGCTACCTGGCCGAACAGCCCCGAGTCCCTGAGGAAGGCCATGGCCACGATCGGGCTTTCCCACAGAGCTCTCATTGAGTGTAGGTTGTGTTGTTGGCGTAAGTGGTTGTGTGAAATGCAGTCTTCTATGATGTGTTTAATGGTATGGGGTGCTGTGTTACATCCCGGGCAGGCGTCGACAACGGAGTCATCCAGTCTCTTCTGATAGCTCAGGAGAGCTGGATGGTGTCCGCATCTCAGCCTGGCCAGGTGGACTCTGTCCTCGCGAGGGAGGGAGGATTCGGAAGGATGGATTTCGGGAGGTCGTGCATGCAGCTGCGTGTTGTCTGTGAGTGAGTGGATGGATTGGCGAGAGATATGAGTATGGATGTGCTTCTGGAAGTTGGTTCGGGGTGGGCAGGGAGGGAGAGAGGACAATAATTGTGTGTGATACCATGTGCTGGGTGTTGTTTTGATATTTCTTGGTGTCTGTGGGTGTGTTGCCATGTAGTTTAGTGGGTGGTCTTGGTTCGTGGAGGCTGCTGCCAGGAATTGAGTGCCTCTCATGTCCAGATGGTCTTTGACTTTGAGGATTTTTGTTTCTTGATGTAGATGATCTGTGGGTGTAGTAGCTGTGCAGCCTGTAATGATCTTCAGGGCTTTGTTTTGAATAGTCTGTAAGGTCTTATGATGTGTTTCAGCTAGGTTAGAAGCCCAGGCTGGGCTTGCGTATTCCATTACTGATCTTATGTATTGTTTATATACTGTGGTGGTAGTTTCTTTGTTGTGTCCAAATTTTGTGTGAGCAAGTGACCTGAGGGCGTTAAGTCTTGGTGTCAGTTTCTTTTTAATGCTTGTGGTGTGCTGTTTGAATGTCATATGAGTATCATATGTTACTCCTAGGATTTTGGGTGTGTGTGTATGTGTTAGGGGTGTGTTGTTTATGGTGAGTTGAGGGATGTATTCGTGTTCACCTGTCCAGCTTGTGAGCAGGGTTGCGGTGGATTTGGCTGGGGCTAGATTAAGTCTGTTTGTAGTGCACCAGCCATGTAGTGTGTTGAGATAGGGTTGAAGGAGATCTGTTGCTCTTCTTGGGTCATGGTGTGTGCATGTGAGTGTTATGTCATCTGCATAGGAGGCTAAGTTTATTTGGGGAGTATTGGGTGTAGTTATATCGTGCATGTACAGATTGAAGAGTGCGGGCGATAGGACGGATCCTTGTGGGACTCCGTTTGGAAACTTTCTGATTTTAGATGACTGACCGGCAAAAGATACGTGTGCACATCTGCCTGCTAGGAAGTTGGCCAGCCACCTTTTTGTGTTGTTGTGCATGTTTGTGTTGTAGATTTTGTTTGTTAGGTTGTGGCGTGGGATGGCATCGAAGGCTTTACTAATGTCGAGTGTGGCTAATAGTGATCTGTATGGTGATCTAGCTGAGTTGATGCCGTCAAAAGCTCTTTGTGTAAGGTCTGTGAGAAGAGTGTTTGTGGAGTGCAGTGGCCTAAAGCCATGTTGTGTTGGAGCTAGGGGTAGGTCGGGTGTAATTAGTTGTAATACTAGGCGTTCCATGACTTTGGAGGGGGAGCAAAGGAGTGTAATGGGGCGGTGCGAGGAGGGTAGCGTGGGGTCTTTGTTGGGTTTGGGGAATGTGATGATGATACCATGCTTCCAAATGTCTGGTATTGTGTTGTGTGAATAGCTGTAGTTTGATATGTTAGTGAGTGTTTGTATGCCTTGTGGTCCCAGGTGTCTGAGGTGTATGTTGCTTATGTTGTCTAGGCCACAGGCGGGTGAGTGCTTGAGATTGTTGATGATATGCTTTGTCTGGTGATTGGTGAAGGGTGTATAGTCAGGGTCTGTGGGGAATTGTCTCTTACGTCGGATGACACGTCGGTCGTCTTTGTGAGGTTTTAGGTGGCTGACATGTGAGAAGTGATTGATGAGAGTGTTTGCTTGTTGTTTACATGAAGGAGTAGAGTCTGTTGTTGTGATTGCAGCATGTGATTGTGTTGTGTTGCTGTTGGAAAGTGTGATGCTGTTTAGTGTTTTGTAGAGTTTTTTGGGGTTTGTTTTGTGATCAAGTGTTTGTAGGAAGTTATTCCAATTTAGTTTTTGTTGTTCTTGTATTTTGTTGTTAGTTTGGGTGTTGAGTGCTTGAATTTGTTGTGTGATGTCTTGTGTGTGGGGTGCTGGGGAGTGTTTCAGTGTGTCGCGTTGTCTGATGAGGTTTTGAATTTCTGGTGTGAAGGTGTGAAGCTCTAAAGAGTAGTTACCATTTCTTATTAGTTCTTGAGCTACACCAGGGAAAGCAGTGGCAGCTTCAACATCAGCTGACTGGGCCTCACCCTGATAAACGGCATGCTTCACTTTAGCCCTTGATTTGAAACTGTGAAACCATCCATGGGATGCTGTGAAGGGTGGAGGATTATGCATTTTAAAAAATTTCACCACTTCACTGTACAGCACACGAGCCCTGTCTTGTATTTCAGGGCTTGTCACACTAGCCCCTTCACGGTTTCGCCGATTTATCCAGGTCAATAAAAAAGGTTCAAGCACTATCATCATTCTTTGATACTCATTTACTCGTTTAACTGATCTTTGGGCTCCCCCAGAGCTTGGCCCAGTCATCATAATTTCAAAGTTTTTTGCTAGTTTAAGAAGTTTTTCTAAGTTCATCTTTCTTCAGGCGCATGCTTCGAACTGTTGATTCTGGGATATTAAACATCTTTGAAATGTCACTGGTACGTGCCCCTAGTTCAAATTGTTTCAATATTTTATTCTTGGTCTCATTGTCATACTTTTTAAGTTTCTTGCCCACACGATATACACGCTTTTCTTTAGGTTTCCCACCAACTTTGGATGATCCCGGCCTTTGTGGTATATCACCGTTATCTCCCGGCCTTCCGCCACTCCCACCAGACGCAATAGAGGCCATAATCGTCGTGAGAGTTAAGTTTTTACGCCAGCGGCCGCCAGACGCTTAACACAGCTGGTGAATACAATGGCGTTCTACTGGAGGCCACAGTGTGATTGGCTGATTTGCGATGACGGCCCAAATGGTGGACCGTGATTGGCTGGCCAGTTTGTTTACATCTCGGCTCGGCGGGAAAACGCGGCGCGAAAATTGAAACTTCGGCAGAGCGCCTCGAGAATTGAATAATTTACAACGAAATTGGAAATCTGGAATATTTGGTATCTACCGCGAGAATTGAAAAAACGAAGACTGATGTAGCGAAAATGGGGGCTCCGCTGTACCTGCAAGGTTCTTTATAAGCAGACTTCTTTGAAGCACGCAATCTGCTTTCTTTCCATTTTTTACCAAAAATATTGTTTGTATACAATAAATTTAAGATGGTTATATGGTTCTTATTCTCTACCTATGGTAATTTGTAAGTGGGTTAGATATTGTCACGAATATCCCCCTCCAGTCTTGAGATATCAGGCATATCGTCAATGATGGAGGGGCCACTAATAAAGTATAGGTTTGAGTCCCGGAGGGAAGAAGGAAAACTTAATATTTAGTAGTGGCCCCGAAATCATTGACGATGTGGACCCTCCCTTCCATCCCCTTCCCATTCGTTGATGTCTTGAGTTTAATCTTGATATATCATTGAAGGAGGAATGGCGTTGCCTGGTTCAGCGTCTCGGGTAGAATCCACAAAAGACTTCCACGAGTTGGAAAGCTTTATTATAACAATTCTTCAGTTAATTTTTATTCTTTATTTTTTACAAAGTTTTTTCGTAGTGAGTACCCAATCATAAAGACCATTCCATAAGAGAATGAGCGTTGCACTTATGATGTTGGCACTCTTTCCCCTGTGGCGGGTGTTTCAAACAGGCTGACCGCGGGTGTTCGAAAGAGAGCTATTTCTTAATAGGCATATCGTCAATGATTTTGGGGCCACTACTAAATATTAGGTTTTCCTTCTTCCCTCCGGAACTCAAACCTATAATCTAATGCATCTATCTATCTCCCTTATACATTAACATAACTACGTCTTATTTGGACTTTTTGTATTCTATGAATAATTTCTAATGTGATGGAATTGAAAAATATAAAACCCATTCAGCACAGAGATAAACAAGAAATAAGAAACAGTCAACAAAAAATATCCCCCCGTCTTCTCCAGACAGGCGCCGCTTGCCGAGCATCGGAAGATTTAAGTTTTATTCATTTATTGGGATGGATGGGACTCGTTAGCCTTGGTCGGCAACCTATCTAGGGGAGATAACCTTATAAAAATCCGGGTGGATGGGACTCGTCAGCCTTGGTCGGCAACCTGTTTAGGGGAGTAAACCTGATACAAATCTGTACTGTGTAAGGTGAGGCAGAGAAGCAGTGAAGGAGGGAGGAGAGAGAGAGAGAGGAGTCCTTAATCTACCCAGGTGTCGGGTAGGCAACAACAAGGACGACCCGTGGGAATAGTCCACCCACCTACACACGTGGACCTTGGAGGCCTGAGAAAATCTATGCTCCCACGACAGCAGACCTTTATCAGATATTTCGTGTGACTCTGTTGGAAGACCCATGTGACTCCATTTTCTTGCCGAAAGTTAGGGATTAAGAAGGAGATGTATGTTAGGAGGTAAGAGGTGGAGGTTAGTCTGTGCCCGAGCGTTCCAGAGGACAGAGGGTGGAGAAGTTCTCCACCACTCCGGTCTGGGATCACCCCTCTGTGTTCGTGATTTGCTGTCTCCTAGTTTGTGAGTTAGGACAAGTAAGTGAGTGCACTGTTTGATGTCCTTTGAAGGGGAGATGAGACAGCATATGTACGTTATTGTGTATGTGTAACGAGCCCTAGTGTTGTGTGGGGCTCTATGTATTTGGTGGGGTTATGTGTTGTGTAACGAACACTGATTCGTGTTCTTGAATGCACACGTCGTCCGAGCGTTGTCTGGCGATTATTATCTAAGCACGGTAGCTTGTCAATCAATGTTAATTAAATGTCCATGAAGTTGTGTTTGTGTGTCACTCCGTGGTGATATTATATGGTATCGTATGTCGGTCTGTAATTGAGTGTGATTCAGTTTACTTTCAGTGTGCTTCGTGTTGATTAACCGTATGTCTTCAAATGTTCTTTTTGTGTGTTCATTCCTTGTAACGAGTGCATTTACTCGAAGTTTTCATTCGGTGCTTAATCAATTCTTATTCATTGCTATTCAGGTGTTTCTTCTGACTTTCTTCATCGAAGATCTTTGCCTTGATTAACTGAATTATTGTGCTTATCAACCTGTTCGTTTTCCCTAGTTAATAGTAATCTAATTAATACGAAAATTAGAGGTGTTTGATATCATCCTTCTTCATTATTTATGACAATAACCCTTCTGGCCTTCTGATCGCAACTGCATGTCGTTGTTGCCGGTGTTTGAATTTTAATCTCTTGGGTTCAGCACTGTAGGGCCGTAACAACTGCCACCTTAGGGTGAAGCAGGTTAGTGGATGGATTAGCCGCACACCACTGTAGAAAAATAGTGCTAACAAAATACATAAAAGGCCTCGGAGTCGGACGGACCCTAAATTGAGTGGTCAATCCTGTAAGTCCTTCAGTAAACTGACATGGGTTGTCCCTCTTACAGGGGATAAGTCCGCTTAGGGGCATTTTGTGTATGGCCACCCCCATTAAGGGGAATAAGGCGTCCGGCAATAGATAGATAGATAGATAGATATTTTTGCCTTGAAAGTGTCCACACAAAATGATGGGGAAATATTGTAACATGTTTTTAATTGACATTTGTGTCATTTTTGCTGATTATGAGTGGGTGGAATTTTTTTTCTTTAATTCCATCATATCGGAAATGATTCACAGATTGTATAGAGACCAAATAACATACACTTTTAAGTTTGTTCAATAGGGTCATAACTTCTTCTCTACTCTCTGGTCTATTGAACCATAATAAAGAGAGGGGGTGGGAGGGAGCGCCCCCGACAATGACAATGATAATAAATTATAATTTGATAATTTTTATTGACATATTATGGAGATAATACATGAATAAGACAACAAAACAAGAACATTTAATGGCCTATCCTGCTGAGCGCTAGCTCCTTAGCAGACAATGAATGATGATATGATGGACAATATTTCTGTGTTCTGGTTTCGATGAGGACGATGAACATGCCGGGGAACCTGGAGGGGCCGATATGCGAGCTGTAATACAAGGCTTATCAACTTTATCACAGTAACAGGGTCTGGGTTGGGGCCGGGACAAGGCGGGGGGAGGGTCCGAGGGAATACAGCGGCGGGGATATCTACCGAACGTCAACACATCTATTCACACAAATAGGTCAGTAACAGGTACAAAACAGTCCTTATTGATGCTTAATGTATTCTATGTTTTGTCATATATAATGTTGGTGGTATAATGTAATATAAGTCGGCTGAAGGTAGGCAAAAAGGGTCAAAAGGGGGTCTTTGGGAAAGTGGCTGGAACGAATTAATTAATTCCCATAAGGCCTATTATTTCTAAAACACGATTTTGATATAAATGGTACGTACACGGTACGAATTAACCGCATATATCGAGACCTGACTGTATGTGTATATTAAGGGTTAGGGAGTCATAAAATACACAAATATCCTCTGAGCTCTGATTAACTCTTTCACACTTTTATGATGCAGAGGTTGCCAGATTAGCAATAAGAAATAGAGTTCTCTCACTCTTATAATTACCTCTCCAAAATTAGTTTTCTGCCCACAGCTAACTCAAAGACAACTGCAGAGGTTGAAGTAACTAAACTAATGGTTTATAAATACCCCTGATGGTAACAAAGGCTTTAAAGTATCCCTAATAGGCTTAAAATTGCGTCATAAGCGTGAAAGAGTTAAATTCCCTCCTATCTGTATTTATTCTGTAAGCGAAGGAATATGATCCGGATTTGATTTTCTCTTTCGTACTAAAAACTAAAGAGGGAAATGGGTCAAAAAATATATCCATTCTGTATGGTTGCCATGTGTAGCTACAGCAACCTTGATAATCCTTTCTTGCACAAGGATGTAGAATAAAAGTTCAGGGGTAAGTTTGTAGGCACTTATATTAGCCAAAGAGATACAGAGCTGGGGGCACTGTTAGCTGAGTGCCGACCGGCGTTTTACTGAGGGAAACATGTGCAACGTTGCCGTATATATTTGGTGCAACGTTGCCGCTACTAAAGAGTATGGTACATTATATCATGGCACATGAAACAATGGTAGTATTGCCCTGAAAGTACATGTGTGTATGTTGCAATATGATTAAGGCATGTGTACACTCTGTATATATGTTATGTGTGCACTTAACCTATATCAACACCTCCCGCCCCCTTCAAGCTCGAAATACGTTGTCGAGCTGACCCTTTTCCTAGGAGCCTTTCAGACCTACGTGCAGTGGCATAGCCAAGGGGGGGCATGGGGGGCACATGCCCCCCCATGAGGAACCTGTGCCCCCCCAGGTGCCCCCCCACCAGACACCACAGCCCTACATGTATACCTAATTTGTTATTGTTAATTTGTATTCAATAGGAAGTTAGGAACTCCTGGATAGAAGGCACCACCACCTAAAACAACAGCTAGAATTATTGAAGATCATAAGTATATCTATTTAAAATTATCACTTCACCAACAGCAGTAACAGTGAACATTTGTAAAGTAGTATAAAATTATGATAGTTACAGCCTTAATCATCGGTTGTAGGCTCTTTTTCTTTCGTTTTCATACCTGTTGGAGCTTTGATTTGTCATCCATCCTAGATTGGAAAATTGAATAGTAATGTTATATCTGAAGTATTTCTTATTCTTAATATATAAAGTTTATCAAATTTCAGTTAATTTAAGGCAGAAAGAAAACAAAATATTACTACAAAAACAAAATATTTCTTGAATGAATTCTAGGAAACGTTTTTTTTTTTTTATAATCGCTCAGATGATTGCTGCGTGGTGAAGAGAGGGACGAGGGAGGACACTTTAGGTAAAAAATGTTTCTGGTTTGTGGCATTTCTTGTACGATTATCATGATGTCTTATTATCTATTCAACTCTAAATTAATTTGCAGGCACTGTGTAAACACAATAATGTCACTAAACCTTAATTATATAGATTATACAGTACATCATATCAATACAATATATAGCCTAATCCTGTAAGTACTGTACATTACTATTTTCATAACTTAAGTGAATCAATGAAGCTCTCCCATCATCCCTCCCTTAGATTATGCAGTAGTAATTTTTGTATGTAAAGGATATTCCTCTGATTATGTCTCACAAGATTTCTTTGGTTCAGTTTCAATAATGCGAATTAGCTTCTAATTTCCAAAATGTCTGTCCACAAATATACAGTACAAGTGTTTAATAAAGCTCTGAGAGGATTGTGTGTTTACAGTATTTATATACCAAATTGGTTATGTAAATTGAGTTAGTGTTAGTTGAGTTTAATACAATATAGGCTAATGATTAACCATATAGACAAAGCTAAAGATAAAATCAAAGAGGAGTCCCTTAGAATCATTAGTTTGATAATATGCTATCTCTAAAAAAAATATGGCTTCAGATTGAGTCTATTAAGTATTGAAACCCCCAGCTGGATTGGCTCACTTCGCTCGCCTATCAATTTATAGGGGCCCACAGCACCAGGGCCCAATAAAATTTCTACCTGGCCCTGAGTATCAGGTGCCCCTCCCATGATAGTGGTGCCCCCCTGCTGAGAAAACCCTGGCTATGCCACTGCCTACGTGGGGCCATGGGGGAAGTGAAGGACTCTCTTTCCGGGTCCGTGCAAGACACAGGGATCTCAGGGTTATGGGGAAGGGGGTCAACACCAGGGGAATTCACTGGGCGGAGGAAGCGAAGGTTCCGCTAATATATCTGACCACTGGGGAGACGAACCTCATAATCCCTGAACCTGCCGCAGCCAATGACGACCCCAACCTTGTCCCAGCGGTGAGAAATCGGGTTTTGGATCCTCACTGTGGTGCCGACTCTCAACCTGGGAAGGGGGCGTGCGTGCTGGTCATAATTTCTCTGCACCAGCGCAGTGTGGGCGGCTGCACGGCGGTCGCAGTCCTCGGCCTTGACTTGCCACTCTGCTGCAAAGGACTGGGGATGAGCAGGGACACAAGACCGTAGTGGGTGGCCATACAGGATTTGTGCCGGGGAGCGGCCTGTGAAGTTCGGGGTGTTGCGGAGCTCCAACAGTCCACGGTCAAAGTCTTCACAGTCGATGTTGCCTGAGGGAGCCGTCTTCAGTATGAAGTGTTTGACGGACTTGATGGCAGACTCGGCATGACCGTTGGATTGTGGGTAGTGTGGGGAAGAGACCAAGTGATTGACTCCCCAACGCTCCATGAAGTCCCGTAACTCACGGCTAGTAAACTGTGGGCCTCCATCTGTACGTAGGCGGAGGGGTACACCAACTTCCCTGAAGTAGCGGCAGAAGATCCTGATGGTGTTTGAAGCAGTAGTATCGCCTTTGCAGGGGACGACAACGGGCCAGCCTGAGAGTCGGTCTGTTACGACGAGGAAGGATTTCCCCGCCACAGCGAAGAAGTCGGCTGAAACAGACTCGAAAGGCCTAGTTGGGTTGTCATCGTTGATCATGGGTTCCTGCTGCTGACTAGGCTGTAAGACCTGACACGGCTCACAAGCTTGGACTGTGTTGGCGATGTCCGAGTTGATGCCAGGCCAAAACACAGCCTGTCGCGCCCTACGCTTAGTGGCCTCCACACCTCTGTGGCTATCATGCAGGCGAGCCAAGGTGCGGCGGCGGAGGGCTTCAGGAACCACAACCCTCGCTCCATACAGGACGAGTTCACCATCTGCTGACAGGTAGTCTCGGAGTTTCCAGAATGGGAGTAGAGAGTTGTGCAAGTCGTAGCGGTTGGTGGGGAAACCCGAAGTAACGCACTCACGCAGGCGGATGTACACAGGGTCCGCTCTGGCTGCGTCTCGGAGTTCCTGGAGAATCCGGTCTGCGTCCTGTGAAGAAGAGTTGACGTCGGTGGCGGCGGCGTTGCCAGTGTGACGTTGACCACTCCGTTAGAACCGCATGGCTTGTCCTACAGTGACTCACTAGGATCGCCAGGGCAATGGATGGGGCTACAGTTTATGTATTAGAGTGTATTTACCTATTTGTATTTACCTATTTGTAGTTTACAGGAATTGAGCAGCGCTCGTGTTGTCCTGTCTTAGTTACTTTATAATCAATCCATTTTACTTAGACAAGTATCGTAATGGATATTCCCAGTTCCCAGTATTTTGGACTAACATATCATAACTTATGTTGCCCTATTTCCATATTTACTTTTATCCAACCTAGATTTGAACATGTTAATGTTCCTCGCTCTCACCACCTCCTCCTCCAAGTTGTTCCAAGTCTCTATACTCCTATATGGGAAGCTGAATTTCTTTGTGTCCTTACGACATCTGCCCTTCCTCAGCTTAAACTCGTGCCCTCTTGTCCTTCCATTATACCTCACGAATAGATCTTCCCTATCTACTCGTTCCAAACTTTTTACTCCCTTGAACATCGTTATTAAGTCGCCTCGTTCCCTTCTCTCTTTCAAGGTAGGCAGTTGTAGTGTCTTAAGTCTTTCCTCATATGTCAACTCCTTCAATCTTGGGATCATCTTCGTTGCTATCCTTTGGACTTTCTCTAATTTGTTTATATGTTTTTTCAAATGTGGTGACCATATCACTGCTGCATATTCTAATCTTGGTCTTATCATAGTCATTATCAATTTTCTTAACATTTCTTCATCCAAATAGTTAAATGCCACTCTCATATTGGTTATTATTCCATATGCTCCTCCAATGATCATGTTAATATGCTTCTCCGGGGATAGATCATCTTGTATTATCACTCCAAGGTCCTTCTCATGCCGTGTTTTGCCTATTATTTCAATTCCTAATTTGTACACCCAGCTTGGCCTTATCTCACTTGTTCCCACTTCCAAAACATGACACTTTTCTGCATTGAAACTCATTTTCCAGGTTTGGCTCCATCTGTGCAACTCATCTAGGTCCTTTTGAAGATCCTGACAACTTTCTATACAGGTGACATTCTTCATGATCTTAGCGTCATCCGCAAACATATTCATATGACTATTCAAGTTTTCTGGCATGTCGTTTACATAAAGTAGGAACATTATCGGACCCAACACTGATCCCTGTGGTACTCCGCTCGTCACACTCCTCCACTGTGAATATTCGTCTCGTATCGTGGTCCTCATTTCTCTTCCTATTAAAAAGTTTTCCATCCATTTTAACATCCTACCATGTACACCTCCAACAACCTGCAATTTCCACAATAACCTTTTGTGAGGCACCCTGTCAAAGGCCTTTTTCAGGTCCAGGTAAACACAGTCAACCCATCCCTCTCTCTCCTGTGTAACATCTACAACTCTGCTATAAAAGCTTAATAAATTAGATACACAAGATCTCCCTTCCCTGAATCCAAATTGTTTCTCGCTAAGCACCCCTGTCCCTCAATGAAGTGTGTCCACTTTTTCCTTATAATTTTCTCACAAATTTTACAAACAATGCTGGTGAGGGACACCGGTCTGTAG
>JBAKBP010021008.1:0-41484 GCA_037953745.1 Lithodes maja | reverse complement strand
TAACAATGGTAGTGGAAAAGGCTTATGGAGCTTAATATGAGGATATGAATATCACTGCCTACTGAACTAACATCCCAGTTTGAGAATTGTGAAAATAGCCACAAGAAACTCACAGTATTACTATTACTGGTTGCAATAAATGGTAGTACCTGTACAGGTATTGGTATTGGCAGTTGTAAGCAAGGATACACCTGTTGATAAGCTTCACATCGCAGATAGCGGACATCACTGCCTACTTTGGGCCATCACAGTTTGCGTAAATTATGGATATCACTGTTAATTTACTTCAGAACATCACAATGTGCATAATGTAGATATTTCCACTAGACTACATAAGAAAATCATAGTGTGCTTAATGTGGATATCGCCACTAGATAGCTTTAGCACTTACAGTAAGCACGATATAATTATAATTCCTATATAACTTTCAAACATCACAGCTTGCGTAACGGTGGTGGCTGTGATTGAATTGGAGCAAGTTGGGGATGTCGCCGTCTAACATGTCTGGTGAGGTCTGCCCCGCTGTACGAAGAGACTCGAACATCCAGGACAAGCAAGGGCGGTACCTCGGTGGAGCTTGTTGTGACGACGAAGAGAATCGCGACACTTAAAGGTCTTCCCACACTCTAAGCATGTCTGGATTCCTGGTTGAGATCTAGCCTGGGTTGTTGCTGTTTGTTGCACACCTGGCTCGGATTCAGCTTGCAATACCAGTTGCGTTCTATCTTGCAGTCCTGGATTCACTGTTGACAGTTGGTCTTGTATTCCTATTTCCAATGTTGGCGCTCTAACCAGCCCTCCCGATGTTCTACCCCGCAATACTGGTGATTTAACTTGCGCTCCCGCTTGTAACGCTGACGGCATCCTGATCTGTAACCCTGCTATCAGTCCTGGCTGTATTGTCGCTTGCATGCCGGCCTGTAGTCTTGCTTGCATTCTCGGTTGCTGTTGGTGTAATCTTGGTTGCATTCCCCGGTGGCCCACCTTCCGCCTACCCCCTGCTACTGCTGGCGAGAGGAAGAGGGTCAGTGTGGTGGTGGTGGTGAGTTTGTGGTTGTGTGTGTGGTTGAATCTGTTCGTGTATAAGATAGTGTGATAGGTGGTGGAAAGTTGTGATTAAGCGTATGGTTGTGTGTGGTTGTTGAGATACTATGTAGTTGTGGTGGTTGGTAGTATGTGATTGTGGTAAGAGTAAAATGTTGATCATAGTGGTGGTACAATTCCCTTCAAGTATCCCTTCATAACACAATCTTCCATTTACCTAAGGGAGCCTCATAGCATAAGGGTGAGTGAACCGGTGAATTAGCTTTTTAGAAAACTAGTAAATAATTCCACCACTCACATTCACCCTTATGCTGTTATTGTGAGACTGATTTAGGCAACAAAAGACTAAGTTATGCTGGTATGCCTCGAGGGAACTGTTTCATAATAGTTCAGGTATTGGTGTGTGGTGATAGTACGAAATAAGTGGTGGTGGTGGTGTTAGAGAAGTGGTATTATTGGGTGTTGTTATGAGAGGATTACAACAGTTGTGGTAGTGTTGCAGATACATGATAGCAGTGAGGTAGTTGTTGTTGTAGTGTAAAGGTATTGGCAGCAGTAGCAGTAATACAACAAATAATTGTACTATGACCAATGTCAAACAACAAGAGTACAAGTGACAAAGTTAAGCAATTATGGAAAGGCTTGAATACAACTAAAATTCTTCTATATTCATGAGTAGGCTACTTGCTTCATTAAATTCATAAATAGTCAGATTCCAAAATGTGTCACAGTTCTACAACTTTTCTGTAGTTTGCTGCCTTACTGGAAACAAAACTACTAGTCATGAATTAACTAAATCTTCCATATATTTATTATAAATAAATCTTAGCTTTATATTGAATAATATAGACAAATATATGAGTGCACACAGAAAATATTCATGACTGATTTAATGTTATGTTACAGTCACATGTACTCAGATAATTCAGAATATTTCATGGAGTAATAACCTTTATAACGTGGCATACATACAGAAGCAACACAAAGAGTGATGAGTGGTTACAAAAGCAATCACTGTTAATAATTCCAACCGTAGTTAACATGATGGTTTTGGTTAGTGGCGGTGTACGAGCCTTAAGGCCATAGTCCAGAATAATATTGTGTCATCATCAGGTACCTGAAGAGTCTACGGTGCTCTCGGATCTCAATGGAAACTTAACAAGAACAATGCATGGAGCGACTATGATGCTACAACGCAGACATTCTTCTGTTCGAATCCAAGACCAACTCTCACAGAATTAATTAAAATATTGTAGTTTTAGAAAGCATTACATCATATTGTCTCAATGCAATACTTTTGTATGCAATCACTGGAACCTGATGGGCATTGCAGATCCTCTGAGTCAATGATTGTGGTTCTAGACTATGGCCCTTAGTGGTAGCACAAGCAATAGTAAATGTTTGAATAACCACCACAAATCTCTATGTAACTAAAAAATAGGAAGTTATGTCTCATGAAGTTGCTATGTAATTATCTGAGAAGGGGGTGACTTTTGAAAACTAAGGTTGGTGATAATGATTACAAAAATATACAAGCACTGAGTCATTTATTTCCGGTATGATATTTATATTGGTGATTATTATTATTATTATTATTATTATTATTATTATTATTATTATTATTATCAATATTGTTAATTATATTTTGTTTATTTTCTTTACGTAAAGGATACACATTAAGCACACATCATACACAAAAAAGTAGGTTCATTTAGTTTATTATTGGTGTGAATATTTAAATATATTGCAAAGCTAAGTTTCAAAATTAATGGGGCTACACATGAGGGAGAAGGGTGTAAAGAAAACTCCCTTTATACACAATAAGAACTATGATATACTGTATGTCTATTATATTTAGAATATTTTTGTTTTATTATTATTCGTTGCCATTGTGTTTATGTTCTATTTAATAATTGGTATTGTAAGAACATAAGAACATAAGAAAGTGGGAGTCTGCAGAAAGCCGATTGGCTCAAACAAGGCAGATCCCTCTCACACCCAACCCTAATTATAAGGCCTAATTATAAGGCCTTATAAGCTGGGCTTATACAGCCCAGACACCGAAACGGTCAGAGGTCAGAAAACGAGGGCCTACAGAGCGCCGATTGGCCCACACCTGACAGATCCCCCTCACACCCAACAAATCTCATACATATGCCTCTCTAATTTTATCTGTGAAGTATGTTGGTAAAAAATAAAATTATTTTACTTTTGCCGAGAAGCTTATAATTTCAGAGCCTGGATTTATAGCAAGAACGACACCATGTCACCTTTTTTTCGTCTACTAGGCCCACATTCAACATTTCTAAATTTGTCTTCACTTTAACCTCTAAGATTGCTAGTTTTCCAGTGCAATCCTTTGCCAATCATCCTCCATTCATTTATAGGTAGGAGACAATAATCGTGAACCCCCATCCTCTGTAACTCAAAAACAGCAAATGGGCTGTATATTTTCAAAACTACTTACTGGCTGACTGTTTCCAAATAGTATATACAGTATATAGCGCGATTACTGAATTCGTTTTTGTTTTAGCTAAAGAGTATAGTAATAGAGAGTTTTGGCCTATTTATAATTAATAGAATATACAGACCTATTAATAATCTCTCTATTATATAATGTTAATTTGTAATTAGATAGCGCATATGGACGAGATGGGTTGGGTGTTAGGGGGATCTGACGGGTGTGGGCCAATCGGCGCTCTGCAGGCTCCCGTTTTCCCGACTCGACCTCTGACCATTTTGGTGAGGTCGGTCCTCACGGTATTAGTGAGTTGGGCCTATAATTAGGCCTTGTACTTGGTGTTGGGTGTGAGAGGGATTTGCATTGTATGGGCCAATCGGCTTTCTGCAGAGAGAGAGAGAGAGAGAGCGAGAGCGAGAGAGAGAGAGTAATGGAGGGGGGGGGGGGAATAATTAACAAAGCTTTTAGTCCATGTTGTGCCGTGTAAGGATAGGTTGATAATAGTTTTTTTCTGCCAATTTTCAATGAACAAGTTTTTTTCTCATGCTGGTATGAGGTTCTTTTACATTGGATTCGGAAACTAGATCGAAGGTAGATGATGGTAAATAGTTTATTTCTTACGGAACTTGTATTTTGAAGCTGCTAGACTACAATTGCTCGTACAAATTGACGGAAAAAAATCGCTCGTGTGACACCGCCCTTCATGCTATAAGGAAGACGGAACTGTAGCCTCAATATCAAGCAGAAATTACCAGCTTAAAAATACGGTTGCAGTTGTAGTACAAGATCAAATACAACATTTTTTTTTTTTGTATCCATCAGAATCCTAGTATACATTATTATTGCATTCCTATTTAATATCAATGTTGACGTCTCCAACTTCCTTATAGCCTGAAACTCGCATGTGGTCAGTTGGCCCAAACACAAGTCAGCCTTATCACATCCTTAAGTTAGGGTCGAATAAGTTAGGGCACATTTAGTTAGAGTTGCTTTAGTTACTGCGTAGTTATGGTAGAACAAGTTAGGGTAGATGTAATGAGTATAAGTTAAGGTAGAATAGATGTAATTTGGGTATATTAAATTAGGGTAGGTAAAGTCAGGATAGATTATGTTAGGATATAATATGTATTTAGGGTAGATTAAGATAATGTAGAATAAGCTAGAGTAGATTAATTTAAAGTAGAATAACTTAACGTCATTTAAATAGGATAGACAAATTTAGAGTAAGGTAGACACGAAATATGTAAACCAAACTACAAACTAAAAATACAAATGATCACGCTGCCAAAATTGTAGGATATATTTTGTGCCAGGGCTACCTTGTCCCAGTGGAATTATGGGATCAGGAAAAATCGACACCTTATTGGGTTGAATCATCTTATAATCGCCAAACTAAGAGGTGAAACGTTTTAAAATCTCCAAGCTAATGGAGTAAAACAGGGATGATCCAACTTGGCCCACACTGCACCTAATGGGATTACAGGGGGATGTGCGTATTTATTTTATCATGTATGTATCGTGTTTAGTTTCCTCCCTAGACCTCCATCACGCTTATAACGCCCCGCGACCCTCCCTTCATGCTATATTTGTAAAATTGTTGATAGGAAAATACCGGTTCCTCTTAAATTACAGGCTTGCTATAGCCTCGCCAGGAAAAAATCGACACCTAAATGACACGAAAGTCTAATTATTGACAAAGAAATGGGGCGGAAGGTCTTAAAATCGCCAAGCTAATGGGCCGAATGTCTTAAAATCTGAAAACTAATGGAGCTAAACAATGAGGAAGAAGGGGGACCAGAAAAATTATCCATCTCCCCCTAACTATAAATTTTTTTTTAACCTCCCTATTTACTGCCCCCCCCCTTTCTCTCTCCTCTCTCTCTCTCTCTCTATCTCTCTCTCTCTCTCTCTCTCTCTCTCTCTCTCTCTCTCTCTCTTGTCATTTTTAGAAGTATATAATTTTAACTTTCATTTACGCCTACTAGTATTTGAAATTGAATGCTTATAATAACTAATGTACACACCATAGTACAGTATATATAATATAAGTACAATAACTCGAATAATTATACATACAGCTATCAGTACTGTAATAAAATGAGAGTCTGCAAAAAGCCGATTGGCCCACACAAGGCAGAGATATATGTATATATCGGGCCGTTTTTATGGAACATTTAATTTTGGTCTTTCAAGCTAGAAGTTGGTACCACATATTATATTATCTATTATTTTCTTTATTATTGTTTCAATACAAATACATGTACCCAATTATTTGGCATTAAACCATTCGGTCTGCAAATTGTCCAAAAACAAAGCAAATGTATTGTACTACTTACTATGTTTTCTGTCGTATATATTTTATATGCCCAACTGTTTCTATCGTGCATCCCCTGACTTGTTTATTTATTATAGATTGAACATGTTTATCGGTTATCTGAATATATTTAACGTAATGAAACGCGTATTTATAGAGCTCGATGTTGCTCTAATGTATTTAGTATGTAATACTAATGTACTAACCTGAACCGGACAGCTGCGAGAAGGGAGCACCAAGCTTATGTCTACTACTAAATACGACATAAGAGATAGACAAACCAAACTGAAATGATTACTGATTATGGATTACTGATATTTACTATAGGATGTAAGGTATCTTAAAATAACCCCCTAGAAATACTTTCTCTAAAGTATCTATTTCTTTATCCTCCCCATTTCCCCAGCTAACCTAATCCCACAAGGACCCCAATGGAAATACGCCTAACGGCCTTATTGGGCTATCATTAGTTGGAATTATGCAAGGCTGGTACATGCCATTTTTGTAACATACTATGTGGTACCAACTCTGTAAATTGCTAACTGAATAAATATTATTATTATTATTATTATTATAACTACTGTATATTATGTAAAGACCAGATCGGGCGGCCAAATCCCGTATACTTTATCACTGCACGCCTTGCTCGATATAAACATTGTCTATTACCATTGAATAATTCTGTCCTTGTTAACCCCTACTGTACCGGCGACGTATTTTTATTTTTTTTTATTTTTCAAGCTATAGTAATACGATTTTGTGCGGCTTAAGAAGGATCTATGGCAGTAAATAGAATGGGTTAAAATACTATGACTATTCAGGAGCAAAGCATTCATTAACTTGTATAAGGCAGACATAACTTACAGAAACTTTAGGGACAGGAATAGCATTAAGTACTATTAATTTACAAGGGTGAAAGGTAACTGCTAAACTAATATGAAAGAAATACAAGACACTGTAGCAAAAACAAAAGTGGAACACAGCAGGGTGATATAGAAGAGAATAATAATAATAATAATAATAATAATAATAATAATAATAATAAGATTAATGCATATATAATTAAATTTTCACTCGGGAATATATATACAGTAAACACGAACAAACTAAAGCGAAAGAGAAAAATATGAAAAATAGATAAATGCCGGTGCATAAGAAAACGGTAAAACGCGAGTGGGTATAAAGGTTGGTCAACGATTAAGAACAAAGATAAACTACAAATTATTAATACAGACACTAGAAAAGAAACATTAACGAAGGCGTAAAAGAAAAACAAATTAAGTGAATAGAAGCGGGGAAATAAATAAACGGTAAAGATAATATGAGAGAGAGAGAGAGAGAGAGAGAGAGAGAGAGAGAGAGAGAGAGAGATAATAAACAGGGGAGTCAGGGAGAGAGCAGAAAAAACGAACACACCAAATGGCAACACCCTGGCCTCCAAATCTTGCCGTCATGGGGATGATGTCAATACCGTACTTTTTATTCTAGTATTTTGTTAGTGCTTTCCAGTGGCGGTTTATATCTTATAGCCCCCTGTATAATAATATCTATATTATTTTTGAAAGGATACATGTACTAATAATCTGTTTCTAGGATCATGGAATACTTCAATAGAACCTCGGTTTATTCAGGCTCTGCGAATGGCAAGAGTTGTGGCCTCAAGCCAGTCATTTGTTTCTTTACTATTCTTTTAGGTGCCATTTAAAGCTTTTCTCCATTTATTTCCGTATATTTTAGTTCGTGTTATAATTCCAGTGCTAAGTACTGGGGATATATGTGTTAAATAATAGGAAACTGGGACGACTATGTGTTTACTTTATTAGATAATAAATATTTCCACTTGACGATGGTGAGGAGTTGGTATCGGTTGTTGAAATTTACTCGCCCTAAATTACTACTTTTCTTTGTTTCTTTTATCTCTCTCTCTCTCTCTCTCTCTGTAACCTATCTTTATATTGTATCATCCTTTATCACCAATAACGCTGTTTATTAGTATGACTTTTAATATGTACTTTATTGTACTGATGATACGTTGGTTATGTTTTGTGTTTATTGCACAGGTTTGCTTTTAGTTCATAGAGGACAAATTTAAGTACTCAGTACATGAACAGTCGTTTGGGCAGTTCTATAGACTACAGCATTAAAATTATATAATGATAATTATAATTGTAAGAAAACGAAGCCTATTCTATTTTACCACCTATCAATATTCTAACGTAAATTGTGTTTTTTATAGCACTAAAATGTTTTTAGTTATTTAATTCTTCATACTGCGAACTTGATGTAATTAATACTTCGCCTAATATTGAATGTCGGTTCCATGTCATCTCAACCAGTAGACCATTTCAAAAAGGAACTCTCAACCAGTGCCAAATTAACCCAGACCAACCAAACCAGTGCCAAAATATAGTACTAACCTAACCTAACCTAACCGTATTGGTTGATTTGGTACTGGTTGAGAGCTACTGGTTGAAATGGTCTACTGGTTGAGTTGACCGGTCACCTTGAAGGTCTCGTGAACGAAGCATGATTGATTAGGCCTACTCCAATATATTGCGACCCGCATATGTGTGCAATGCAAAGTGTATGCGTTAATTCTATATATTTAATCCGTATGCTTCTTGGCCAATTATATGCTATGCCCTATTATTTTTTGCTGGGCCAAGTTTTTATTTTAAGTGGTTGAGAGTGTGTGTGTGTGTGTGTACGGTATTGGGTGAATCGGTCGTGTGTGTATGTTAGTACGTGTGAGTGCGTACGTTCGCTTGTGGTTGCCTGTGTATTTGTGTTTACCTTAGCGAAAACATGTAGCCTTTTTGAAAGATAAATATTACCATGCATATAGATAAAGCGATAGAGAAATACAAACATACATATAAACTGGCAAATGGGTGGTAGATAATACATAGATAACCTACATAATTATATACTTACAGAAATAGATTAAAAAACACACTTTGAATAACTTATTAGAAGTACACAGTCTATAAGAAGAGGAAAATTGGTTTGATTTCCTATGTTTATGCTACACCAAAGATACGTGTACAGAGAGAGAGAGAGAGAGAGTTGGCGTTAGTGGGGGTCGAAAAAATAAGGGTACAAGAAGTGAAACAAAAAAAAGTCGAGAGAGAGAGAGAAAGAGAGGGAGAGAGAGGCCAACCCATAACTACTAACGATTTATGAACAATTTGAAGTCGTGTATGAGGATTTATGAATATGTATGTGAGATATGTATTATAGGGTTGTGTATGGAGGGGGCAGTGATGGTGGGGTAAGATTTATAGCGGTGGATGTGAATGTATGTAGGGGTGATTTGAATATGTGGGACAGAGAGAGAGAGAGTGTGTGTGTGTTTGTGTGTGTTACAAGGATGTACAAAGAGTAGTTAACATCTCAAAGACTTTGCGGCTCATTCCAGGTCAACGCTCATAAAATATAACGTGCAGTGTTATTAAATATGTTCTGTTGTCCTCGAGAATTATATACAATTAATGAGAGAAGTTTGTTCTAGGAAAAGAAAGCCTTTTATGTAAAATATGTTCTTACTAGTGCTAAACCGTTCAGCTTTAACTTCCAGCCATGGTTGCGTATTGTATTCATAAAAAGGCTAAGATATGCCAAACCTCTTTTGTAGTATATACTTAATTGACCTTGTATTTTCTAACATACTGTCTTCGTAGCGCAATGGATAATGCACTGAATTTCGGTGTGAGCATCCTAGGTTCGAATCCCTGGACTGCCACATGTATTTGTTGATTTCATTAATTGAGTTTAGGAGTAAAGTCAGTTGGTGAAGGGAACATAATAATACATAATAGTAATTACATCACGCAACTATGGTTAGAAGTTAAGGGGGATGGAGGGGGGGAGGTCAGAACCCCATTTTCCTTCATTTCTTAGCCCAAATAGTTTTGAAATTTTAAGGCATTCAACCCAATAGTTTGGCAACTTTAAGACCGTTCATGCCATTTTTTTTTTTTTTTTTTTTTTTTTTTTCTATATTCCAACTACTCCCTCTCGGGCATAGGCTGAGAGCCTGTACATTTCACCGCTCAACACGGTGAAGCCCGTGAGGTCTTGTTCCAGTCTGGGGAGTGAGACATGTGAAGCATCCACCATGGCTCGAAGCAGCTCCATCTCTGAAGCGGCCGGTTGCTTCGCTCAAGTGCTTCACCGTCTCACCCTCCAGACTCAGACCCTCACTCTCAGAACGCCACCTATTGAGCAGTGAACTCACTAGGCATTGTCCCCCTGTAACATATTTTGAATATGGGAATATTCATACAGTGTTATTTAATCAGGGAACAATGAGGGTATTTTTTTGGCATTTCGGTGGGCTTTGTGGTAATGCACTGACACTAGGTACAGCACAAATTCAATCCCAATAATATCTTCCCATTGACATATCGGGATTTGAACCCGGGTCCACTGGATTACCAATCCAGTGGCATGACCACTCCACCACACCATTTAAGTGAAATGGCTGGTGTTGACGTGTAAGTGTAAGCTTATCAATGTTGTGGGAGACTCTGGGGTTAGGTATTTAGCTGAAAATCTCTCCACCAAAAGTTAGGAATCTCGAGTGTCTCCCCGGGGTAGGCATCGGTAGAGTTTGTGAGAGATTGGAGGACGTCATTGATGACATTGGAGATAAACCCATAGTTGTGTTTTGTGCAGGTAGCAATGGCGTGGTTAATCTTACCAGTTGAACTGCGTAAGTTGTATAGGGTAGCCTTAGACAAGATTAGGATGAAGGGTGGGACTCCCAATTCTTGCTCTATCTTGCCAAGACGAGGTGCCAGACGTGAATGGATGTCCAGAGCAATTGGTTTCAATTGCTGGCAGGCAAAGCTGAGCAAAGAGTTGTCTTTACCATTCACACTGGAGCCTCTACTACAATAACAATAGCATGTATGTAAGGGACGGGCTTACATTTGAGTAGGAAAGGGGTGGAGATGCTAGGTTTCTTATGTTCTTATTTAGGTGCTTGGTTTTATCCTGGCGAGCGATAGCAAACCAGCAGTTTAGGAGGAACCGGCCTAAGGCCGTGGCATTATTCTACATATAAATGCACAAATTTATTTAGAAGGGGGACATATAGGGTATTTTGTTTAACCTTGATGGAGGTTTAGAGAGGAAACTAAAATAAATAATAAATAGATAGATATACAAATATACAGTATATAAATGTCCCTTACGAGCTGAATGGTCTGTTCTACCTGGAGGCTGAGAGAGAGAGAGAGAGAGAGAGAGTGTGATGGGGGGGGGGGGGGGTTGTAGTTGTGTTTATTATAAGAACATAAGAAAATGGGAGTCTGCAAAAAGCCGATCGGCCCATACAAGGCCGATCCCTGTCACACCCAACCCCAATTACAAGGCCCAATTATAGGCCCAACTCACTAATACCTTGAGTACTGACCCCACCAAAACGGTCAGAGATTAACACAAGATAACGGGGGTCTGCTGAGCGCCGATTGGCCCACACCTGGTAGATCCCCCTCACACCCAACCCATCTCGTCCATATGACTATCTAATTATATCTTAAAGGTCCCTATCGTTCTTGATCCCACTATATCACTTGGTAGCCTATTCCACCCATCTACAACTCTGTTACCAAACCAATATTTGCCTATATCTTTTCTGAAACTAAATTTATCTAATTTATAACCATTTGTTCGAGTTCTTTCGCTATCACTGAGCTTCAGTACATTTTTCATGTCTCCTTTATTTACCCCACTGAACCACTTGCACACTTCTATCATATCCCCTCTAACTCTGCGTCTTGTAAGCCTAATTTGTTCAACCTTTCTTCATATGGTAGATTTCTAATATTATGAATCACTTTTGTCATTCTTCGCTGTACTCTCTCCAAGGAATCTATATCCATTCTGTAATAAGGACACCAAAATTGGACAGCATAATCCATATGAGGTCTCACTAATGACAAGTAAAGTTTCAAGATAACATCGGCAGTTCTGTTACTCACACTCCTTGAGATGACCCCCAGAATCCTGTTTGCCTTGTTACGTACGCTTATACACTGTTTTCTAGGTTTCAAATCGTTGCTAACAAACACACCCAAATCTTTCTCGCAGTCTGAGTTTCCTAATTCAGCATTAGCTAGTTTATTTTGCATTAGTATTCGTCTTCCCTATCTTTAATACCTTGCATTTGTCAATGTTAAAATTCATCTGCCACTTTACTGACCATTCGTGTAAGGTATCTAGATCACTTTGGAGGCACTCTATGTCGCTATCTGAATCTATTGGTCTCCCTATTTTGGTATCGTCTGCGAATTTTACTTATCCTACTAGCTATACCTAAATCAAGGTCATTTATGTATATGATAAATAACAGAGGACCCAATACAGATCCCTGGGGGACACCACTCTGACTTAGTACCATTTATGCTGACTCTCTGCTTCCTACCAATTAGCCATGACCTAATCCATCCTAACAACTCCCCACCTATTCCATGCACTTCAACCTTTCTCATCAATCTCTCATGAGGGACTCTGTCGAAAGCTTTACTGAAATCTAAATATATAATATCGTATGATTTGTCATTATCTACTGCTTCATATACCTCTGAGAAAAAGCTAAGCAAATTAGTAAGGCAAGAACGTCCCTGAGTGAATCCATGCTGAGAATAATTGATTAAGTTAAATGTTTCTAAGTGGTTTCTCATTTTCCTAGCAATAATTGACACAGTTCAGTTCATTCAGTGACAGGAGAAGGTTGTGTTAATCTGAGCTCCTGCCCGGACCACTTACCAGTGACCTTTAGTGACCAGTCACACCTACCTGTGTTTGGGGGCAGTGCACTCGTGTTATATAAAAGTGTTATAGCTCAGTTTTTAGCTGTCAGTTTACTTGTTTTTGTTTTTCTGTACTTAGTTTCTTGCTCCTCGCTAAGCTTATTGGGATGATGGCAGGTATGGAGTGCGAGTCTCTAACTGATCTGCATCATCTTAAGAACATAAGAACATAAGAAAATGGGAGTCCGCAGAAAGCCGATTGGCCTAAGCAAGGCAGATCCCTGTCCCACACAACCCCAATTACTAAGCCCAATTATAGGCTCAACACTCTAATTAGCTAATTACCCTGAGGATCATCTTACCAAAACGGTTAGAGATTAAAGCAGGATTACGGGGTCTGCAGAGCGCTGATTGGCCCAACCCTGCTGATCCCCCTTCACACCCAACCCTTCTCGTCCATATGCTTATCCAATTTTATCTTAAAGCTCCCTATCGTTTTTAATCCCACTATAGCACTTGGTAGTCCATTCCACCCATCTACAACTCTGTTACCAAACCAATATTTGCCTATATCTTTTCTGTAGCGAAATTTATCTAATTTGAAACCATTGGTACGAGTTCTTTCGCTATCACTGAGCTTTAGTACATTTGTCATGTCCCCTTTGTTAATCCCACTAACCCACTTGAACACCTCTATCATATCCCCTCTAACTCTGCGTCTCTCTAACGAATGTAAGCCTAATTTCTTCAACCTTTCTTTATACGGAAGATTTCTAATATTATGGATCATTTTTGTCATTCTACGTTGTACTCTCTCCAATGAATCTATGTCCATTCTGTAATAAGGACACCAAAATTGAACAGCATAATCCATATGGGGTCTCACTAATGACAAGTAAAGTTTTAAGATAACATCAGCAGTTCTGTTACTCACACTCCTAGAGATGAACCCGAGAATCCTATTTGCCTTGTTTCGAACGCTTATACACTGTTGTCTAGGCTTCAAATCATTGCTAACAAACACACCTAGATCTTTCTCATAATTCGAGTTTTCTAATTCCATATTAGCTAGTTTATATTTAACATTTGTATGCATCTTCCCTATCTTTAATACCTTGCATTTGTCAATGTTAAACTTCATCTGCCAATTTACTGACCATTCGTGTCAGGTATCTAGATCCCTTTGGAGGCACTCTATATCTCTATCTGAATCAATTGTTCTCCCCATTTTGGTATCGTCTGCAAATTTACTTATCCTACTAGTTATATCTAAATCAAGGTTATTTATGTATATAACAAACAACAGAGGACCTAATACAGATCCCTGGGGGACACCACTTTTGACTGCTCCCCATTCTGACTTCGTACCATTTATGCTGACTCTCTGCTTCCTACCAATTAGCCATGACCTAATCCATCCCAACAACGCCCCACCTATTCCATGTGCCTCAACCTTTCTCATCAATCTCTCATGGGGGACTCTGTCGAAAGCTTTAGTGAAATCTAAATATATTATATCATAATTATGACTTGTCATTATCTACTGCTTCATACACCTCTGAGAAAAAAACTAAGCTAATTAGTAAAGCAAGAACGTCCCTGAGTGAATCCATGCTGAGAAGAATTTATTAAATTAAATGTTTCTAAGTGGTTTCTAATTTTACTAGCAATAATTGACTCTAGTAGCTTTCCTATGATTGATGTAAGACTAATGGGACGGTAATTGGATGCTATTGATTTGTCACCTTTTTTGAAGATCGGAACTACGTTTGCAAGCTTCCAAGCTTCTGGAACTATACCTGAGAAATATACCTGTCTCCAATGACTTGTTAAATAAAAATGTTAATGGGTAACTTAACTCATCCCTACATTCTTTTAATACTCTAGCATATACCTCATCAGGACCAGGCGATTTATGAGGTTTCAGTCTGTCAATTTCCTTAAGCACATCATTTCTACTTATAGTAACCGTACTTAACCTATTTTCTATACTATCGCTATATACCTTAAGGACTTCTGGAAAGTGTGCCAAATTTTCATTAGTGAAAACGGAAATAAATTGACTATTTAATGTACTGCACATTTCTAAATAATGTTCTGTCATTTCTCCTATCGAAGTTTTAAGGGGACCAATTACATCTCTAACCTTGGATTTATATAGTTGGTAAAAAGCTTTAGGATTATTTTTTGAGTCATTGGCAACCTTAATTTCATAATTTCTTTTTTCTTTCCTAATATCCTTTTTTACCTGTCTTGATAGATTCTGATAGTAAGCAAGTAGGTGAATTTCGCCTTTTCTAATTTTTCTATATATTCCTCTCTTTTGTCCTAGAAGATCTAATAGTCTATTATTCATCCATTTTGGGTTGGTTCTGTGTTGATCTAAATTTTCTTTTGGGGATGTATTTATTTTGTGCATTGAATACTGACTCCATAAAATTATCGTATGTATCTACAAAGGTTGATGTCTCTTCCTGACTTAAGATGACAGGTGCCTGAGAAGGGGTACACTCATTTGGACACCTGGATCGACTTAATTTTTTGACCATAGGGTCAACTAATAGGGCTCTTCTTAACCCACCATAATTGGCTTTTCTGAAGTCAGGTATTAATGTTGTATTCTCTCTGGTATTACCTTTCCATTGTATATTAAAATACACAGAATTGTGGTCACTATTTCCTAGGTGGTCCCCTATCTCTACATTATTTACCATATGTTCATTGTTACTGAAAACTAAATCGAGAATATTATTACCTCTAGTCGGCGTATCTATGAATTGAAATAAAAAACTATCTTGTACTACCTCTATAAACTCCTCAGAATCAGAGTCTCCTATTTGATGCTGCCAATCTATATTCGGAAAATTAAAATCCCCCATAATGTACACATTGCTAAACCTTGATACCATTTTAATTTCCTCCCATAATGACGTTCCGTCATTTCTACTCATATTTGGCGGTCTATACCTAACTCCAATAACTATGGTCTCACTACCTTCATTAACCTCTACCCTAACACTTTCATTATCGTTATTTAGTCTAATACCTGATTGAATACAGCTTTTTAATGTACTCCTGACAAACACTGCTATACCGCCACCCCTCTTACTTGTTCGGTCATATTTAAACAAACTATATCCTGGTATATCAAATTCTGCTAAAAAATGCCTGGTTTCTGTATTAATCCACGTTTCAGTTAGCGCTATTATGTCTATATTTTCTTTGCTAACAAGGGCTCTAAGTTCGTTCATTTTGTTACATAGACTCCTACCGTTTGTGTAATATACTCTCAATTTACTTCTTTTCTTTATACATAATTTACCTTTATTTCTAACGACATTTCCATCTTCCATTGCACCATCACTACTATCATTTGCAATATAGTCATCATTTTTAGCATGAGACTGAATATCCTTATCGCTTTCGCCTGACGCTAAAATTGTTCCATTTAACCTCTCATTTACACTCTCAATATTTCTGTTCAAAACCCCACAACCACCCTATCTAAAGAACTAGCTAATGTAGAAACCCCTAACCGTGAAAGATGAACCCCTTCCCTTGCGTACATCCCATCTCTCCCATACAAACTATCCCAGTTATCAATGAATGGTATTGCTTTTTCTTTGCAATATTTCTCCAAACGGCAATTGACACCAATCGCCCTGGATGTCCATTCCTTGGGAACTCCTCTTCTGGGTAGGATACAATGTACTACAGGGATCCCTCCCTTCATCCTAACCTTATCTAACACATCCTGATACTGCTGCAGCAGTTCCTCAATTCTACCCTTACCAACATCGTTACTCCCGGCACTGAGACAGATAATAAGAACATAAGAACATAAGAAAATGGGAGTCTGCAGAAAGCCGATTGGCCTAAGCAAGGCAGATCCCTGTCCCACACAACCCCAATTACAAAGCCCAATTATAGGCTCAACACTCTAATACCCTGAGGATCATCTTACCAAAACGGTTAGAGATTAACGCAGGATTACGGGGGTCTGCAGAGCGCTGATTGGCCCAACCCTGCTGATCACCCTTCACACCCAACCCTTCTCGTCCATATGCTTATCCAATTTTATCTTAAAGCTCCCTATCGTTCTTAATCCCACTATAGCACCTGGTAGTCCATTCCACCCATCTACAACTCTGTTACCAAACCAATATTTGCCTATATCTTTTCTGAAACGAAATTTATCTAATTTGAAACCATTGGTACGAGTTCTTTCGCTATCACTGAGCTTTAGTACATTTGTCATGTCCCCTTTGTTAATCCCACTAACCCCCTTGAACACCTCTATCATTTCCCCTCTAACTCTGCGTCTCTCTAACGAATGTAAGCCTAATTTCTTCAACCTTTCTTTATACGGAAGATTTCTAATATTATGGATCATTTTTGTCATTCTACGTTGTACTCTCTCCAATGAATCTATGTCCATTCTGTAATAAGGACACCAAAATTGAACAGCATAATCCATATGGGGTCTCACTAATGACAAGTAAAGTTTTAAGATAACATCAGCAGTTTTGTTACTCACACTCCTTGAGATGAACCCGAGAATCCTGTTTGCCTTGTGTTACGACTGGGGTTCAAATATATCAGGGCTCTTATTCATTGGACTAGTAATGGCATAAATGTTACAACGGAAAGCGCTAGCTCCAACCTCTGAAGTATATTCCCAGTGAACAAAGAACACAAATACTCTACAGAGTTCTATATGCAATAATAGGCTATCAAACTCTCAATAAATGTGCGTCTACTCTAGGCTTAATGTTATGTGAAAACAGCCTATTACTACCTATAACCGAAGGTGCTTGGTTATGGTATACACAGTAAGGTGGTAAGAGAAGTTACAGCTTACGTTACTTTAATCAATAAATGTCAGGCACTCCTGCATGAAAGAAAGTGCACTAAAGTCCTTCAACACTAACAAGGAATCTTCTTTAAATGTTAGATGCTGTAAAGATGCTCGTATCGGAAATGGAACCCAAAAAGGCAGGCAGTGGAACAATGCTCGCAGGCTATGCACACAAAAAGGCAGAATATATAATGCCGTCGGAGCCAAGAATATCCTAAACACTACAACACTAATAATAATCGCCACAATACAGTATTCCTATCAACAAAAAGAGCCTAAGTCGTTTGTGTCTCAATACATCAAACTAGGCTGCGAAATGCTTGTGTAATCATAAATGGGTATGCATAAAAAGAGTAATTAGGTTAATATACTTAATGTCTACTATGATTGATAAAGTCTAGCTAGAGTCAATGATACGAGATACTGGTGCGCATGGCATGCTGCATAGCCTAGTGCAAATCTCAAGTCTGTGTGTCAAATATTACGTTATACTGAAGGGTAGCTCTCTTGAGAAACCTTAATACCGAAGTATTAAGCGTTCTCCTGGCGTACCTCAAAGACAAACAATCGAGACCAGAACAGTGCAGAATGGTATAGGCAAAAAGCCCTCATTCGTGCATGCTCTACTCTCAATGGCACACAGACTAGGATTTACTCAATCAACTCCAGTTCTCAGGTATGTCGTGCCGCTTTTAACTAAAGCCAGCACTCATAGGAAACAATACCTTTTATATCAGACTCCTAGTCTAGCATTATCTAATCCAGCAGAACACTAATAATTAAAGGAAGCAGCAATATGAAAACCAACCAATGCTTCGTGATCCACTTATCTTAACAACTAACATACACAGGTTATATCAGACCTTAACACACAATACAACTGGCCAGCATTAAGCTGATTTTTGCAGGGTTAACCAGAGGGGGTATAATATTAATAAAATGGTGAAAGATATGGAAAATGAGAGATAGGCAGAGGAAAAGATTCTCATGAACGGAGTGGGGACAGATAGCAAGGGAAAAAGATGAGTGTGTTCTAGAAACCAGATCTGAGGGAGAGAGTGGCGAGGAACCAGTATATATACTCGCACTAGCTCGAGCCGCGTGGGAAACCAACGGTTACGAGACGACCGACCACTCACAGAGCTCGCAGCATGGTAAGGACCTCTCTCCACCAACCCCCGCGAGGCAGCCAGCCGTGACGTCATCGAGCGGGACAAAAAACACTGCGCGCCACCTCTCACTCCGTTCTACTCCCTCTCTCTCTCTCCCAGATCCTATCATTACTAGTTAATGACAAAACATATACTTTACAATTAAATATATAAAGCCTTGACATGGGCGAAAACAAAGAGCCTTTCTGGACTGCCCATGACACGAGCTTTCATATGAAATAAGCACACTCTAATACATAAACTGTAGCCCCATCCACTGCCCTGGCGATCCTAGCGAGTCACTGTAGGACAAGCCATGCGGTTCTAACGGAGTGGTCAACGTCACACCCCCCCCAAGATTTTTCTCAGAGGCCCCAAGGCTCACAAAAATCTGATGGTTAGAACCCATGCTATATCTCCACTTCCCATCACCCAGCGGCAGTAAAATATCTGGCACAGTTCTTCAACAAAACATTCTTTTCAAAATTATAACCCTCCCAACACAATAGGTTAAATTATATGTAGTTATGCTCCTCAAGAGCGAGCTTCTCTAGCCCAGCATTCTGAGAGGAGTGCAACTCAGAATTACTGCTATAACATACTAAAAAAATTCAACTATCAAAGAATTTTTTTTTTTTTTTTTATTTGATTTTTATGTTTTTAATTTGTTTATTTCGGCTGCACTATAGGGGCAAGCCTAGTTTTTTCTTCTATACCAAACGCTCAACTCCTGCTTTACGACCCAATACGCTGGGCTACAACCGCGAGCCAACAAGCACCAAGCGCAAAATACTATTCAAACTAAAGCAGGAGGCTACCCGTGTGTCAATCTACCCAGGATCATATACCCTTGAACGACCATCTGCAACCAAGTTGTCACAACCGGCAATATGGCGTATGTCCAGGTTATATACCAATAACCTTAGTGACCACCTGGTCAGCCTCATATTCCGATTGTGAAACTGGTCCAAGAACTTGAGAGGGTGATGATCTGGGTAAACTACAACGACCGGACCATAGGCTGGAACACAGACTTCGAAATGCCTCAGAGCAAGTACAACCGCCAGCAGCTCCTCCTCAACAACAGAGCAGCTCCCCTGGGCCGAATTGTACTTCAACGAGCAGAAACTAACAGGATGCTCCAGCCCATCATCGTCCTTTTCCACAAGGACGGCACCAGCCCCCACACCACTAGCCTCCGTTGCTAGTTGGAAAGGTAGGCTAAAGTCAGGGGCCCTGAGGATCGGGTGAGTGCACAACAGGTGTTTTACTTCTCCAAACACCCTCTCACACTCAGGCGCCCACTTGAACTTCTCATCCTTCCAGTTATCCTCCACCTGAGCTTGACTGTCCCGTTCTCCTTCTCCACCTTGACTGCTAAACGTCATCACAGGCCCAGTGAGAGGCTCAGGGGGGTGCCTCCCATACTCCTTCATGGGATTAACATGACATAACTGATTGCGCTTCCGTCTGTCTGGAGTGGCTACCAAGTAAACCAGGTCCGATAGCTCCTCCACCACCCTATAAGGACCAGTGTACTTCGCGGATAAGGGGTGACCTACAAGGGGCAGTAGAGTCAACACCTCCTGACCCACGTGAAACTCCCTGAGTTCAACCTTGAGGTCGTACCTGTCCTTCATGAGGGCCTGAGAGCTAGTCAAATTACGGCCAGCCAACTCCAGACTGCGCAACATCCATTCTCGACTGTTGAGGACACACTTGAGCATAGAACAAGGTTTTTCTGCGCCCTCCCATATTTCTTCAACCATATGGAGAGGCCCTCTGACACGGTGTCCAAAGACGAGCTCATTAGGGCTGAATCCCAAACTTTCCCCAGGTACCTCCCGTGCAGCAAACAAAACATATGGCAGGCCAAGATCCCAATCTTTCCCATCTGACTGAATCTCCTGCGGGTAACCATACCGGGAAAAATACACCAGCAAGCTTCGGACCACCGTCTTCGCTGACCCATTTCTCATAGGGTACGCGTCAGGGTACCTTGTTGCTACATCTCTCGACTGTGCAACACTGTCCTCCATCAATTCGACAGCACCGGTACCACATTCAAGAACCTCCGGGTCTTCCAATTTCAACTTACGAATGTCCGAAGGAGCAAGCCTATCCAAGTGTTTGCGAAACAACTCATGCCCCCCTCCTACATTAAATTTGGCCTCCCGTTGCTCTCTCTCTGCGTACCGTTGCTGTCTCATCGTCTTTTTAAGCCCATCCACTGCCTTCTCAGGAACAGTTAATGGGTCTTCTCTAGACTCGAAATGTGGTCCTAATAATGAGTCCCCGAGAATGTCCGCTGATACTAAACTCTCAACCGCATCAACTTTCAACCCCTTCTCGGTACCCTTCCTCCGCTGATCTAAAGATTGTTGACCAGAATGTGACTCCCATGATGCAGGATCTCCGGTGACAACACACGCCATAGGCTGCACCGGACACTTCTCAACCCACTCCTGCTCCTCCCTACTCACGTCGGCCGGCTTCTCGGCAACGACCAAGGGGGGAGCCTCAGAAGTAGGTCCCGCAAAGTCGTTGCCGAGAAGGAGGTCGACGCCCCCAACAGGTAACTTCTCCACAATCCCTACATCCAGGTCACGAGTCACACCATCAACTTCCACCTTCATTCTCACAAGCGGGTATGACCTTGTTGCATTAACTCCCTGAACCACAACCACCCGCGCCGTATTGACAGGTTTACCAGTGAAATTTCTCAACAGTGTTTGCGATGCCCCAGTGTCACGCAAAATTCTCACCTCATGTCTTCTACCCCCCCACTCCACACAACCGAGTCCCCTGTGGTCACTAAAGGCATCACGGACAGGGAATAAGCCTTCCGGATCCTTCTGCACTGGCAGTGTATTTACCTCGGAAGAAATGCCTCTAACAAACTCCGATGTCCTCTTGAACACTCCAATGCCGTGAGCAAAAGACACGGCTGCCGGAGGAGGTCGACTAGGGCACTCATTTGCCTTATGACCCTCCTGGTGGCAACTAAAACACATAAATTTCGGTTTCGGCTTATACTGTGATGTAAAAGGCCCCTGACTTTTCACATACGGTGTGGTGTAAGGTTTGGAATCAGTTTTAGTTTCATGGCTCTTCTGTTTAAATGTGTCATTGTTACGGGGAGGGGGAGGATAACGGTCCTTAGCACTTACATCGTACTTCTGTGAGGACCCGCAACCCCGAATCAACGACAGCCGTCGATCAGCCATTTCTGCTGCTTCGACTAGAGTTCTTGGGTTTTTCTCCTTCAAGTTCAAAGTTAGATCACCGCCCGTGCTCTTAAAGAACTGCTCCAACATCATTAACTGCTTAATTTCATCAAATGTTGTGACCTTCTCAGATCGGAGCCAGTTCCCCATAGCATCGGACAAGTCCCGGGCGTGTTCCAAAAAGGTGCTATCTCTTCCCTTAGTTACACCCCGGAACTTCAAACGGTACGTTTCTGGTTGCAATTCGTAAGCCCTCAGGACAGCCTCCTTGAGATCCTCGTACACAATACATAACTCCAAAGGTAACGCATCGTAGGCTTTAAGACCCTTGCCTATTAATCTAGAGGATACAAGTGCTGCCCATTTATTCTCTGCCCACTGGTGTTCCTGGCACTTCTTCTCAAAGCGTGTGAAAAATTCTGTTACACCACTCAAATCAAACACCGGAACCAGCTTCAATAAGTGCGAGAGAGATTGATCATGAGCACGGTTACCAGCCCCAAGTCGCTGTCCCGTTGCCTCTACCCGCGACTTCTCTACGTCCATGTCGGCACAGTACCTAGTCGACTCAGCTTGGATTTTTGCTAGCTCTATGTGCTCATGACTAATAGTTTTTCTCTCATCTATCTTGGCTAATTCTAATTGCTGCTGAAGCTCAAGCTGAAGCTCAGATGCCCTGATAGCCTTTCTCTCTTCGATCTTAGCTAATTCTGTTTGCTGCTGGATCTTAGCTAATTCGAGCTGAAGCAATAATTCGGGAGTTAACCCTTGAGGAGGTGAAGGTGCTACAATGTTTGAAATTACCGGTGGTCCCCCCAGTGGCAACCCATCCTGCCAGTCACCACCCAACTGTGGAAGCGTACCCGGGGTCGGCAAACTACTGGGATGGCTGGGAGTCGAGTGTAGGGGAAGCATGGCCGAAGGGCTCTGAGCACTCAACCCATCTTGCTCACCAGTCACCCTGCCCAGTACACACGTTATCAAGTTATCCCTGGTCATGCCGCTAGTACCCGCATGACCGATAGCTGTGGCCAAGCATTGAAGACCGTACCGCTCCATACCCTCCAACCGCTCGGCAGTAACAGGCCATTGCAAAAATATCCTAGCATCCTCCTCACAGTTCACCTGATTAACCATATCATCATACTGCTGTTCCTCAGTCTCGACATTACATACTGTGTCTCCATTCTCCTCTGATCCGGTATAAGACATGATGCTCACAAAAATTTCTCACCACAATATTCAGAAAAGAAGCACCCCAAACTCTTATACTGTACCTCGATATACACACACAAATTCTCGGAAATACTCAAGGGCTATACTATGTTGCAAAAAAAAAAATATTCTTGCTGATCCCCGCAAAATATTCTCCAAAACAACAAATGTTCCCTGCTAATAAATGTAGGTTCACCAAATCCTAGGTAAGGTCGCCATTTGTTACGACTGGGGTTCAAATATATCAGGGCTCTTATTCATTGGACTAGTAATGGCATAAATGTTACAACGGAAAGCGCTAGCTCCAACCTCTGAAGTATATTCCCAGTGAACAAAGAACACAAATACTCTACAGAGTTCTATATGCAATAATAGGCTATCAAACTCTCAATAAATGTGCGTCTACTCTAGGCTTAATGTTATGTGAAAACAGCCTATTACTACCTATAACCGAAGGTGCTTGGTTATGGTATACACAGTAAGGTGGTAAGAGAAGTTACAGCTTACGTTACTTTAATCAATAAATGTCAGGCACTCCTGCATGAAAGAAAGTGCACTAAAGTCCTTCAACACTAACAAGGAATCTTCTTTAAATGTTAGATGCTGTAAAGATGCTCGTATCGGAAATGGAACCCAAAAAGGCAGGCAGTGGAACAATGCTCGTGCAGGCTATGCACACAAAAAGGCAGAATATATAATGCCGTCGGAGCCAAGAATATCCTAAACACTACAACACTAATAATAATCGCCACAATACAGTATTCCTATCAACAAAAAGAGCCTAAGTCGTTTGTGTCTCAATACATCAAACTAGGCTGCGAAATGCTTGTGTAATCATAAATGGGTATGCATAAAAAGAGTAATTAGGTTAATATACTTAATGTCTACTATGATTGATAAAGTCTAGCTAGAGTCAATGATACGAGATACTGGTGCGCATGGCATGCTGCATAGCCTAGTGCAAATCTCAAGTCTGTGTGTCAAATATTACGTTATACTGAAGGGTAGCTCTCTTGAGAAACCTTAATACCGAAGTATTAAGCGTTCTCCTGGCGTACCTCAAAGACAAACAATCGAGACCAGAACAGTGCAGAATGGTATAGGCAAAAAGCCCTCATTCGTGCATGCTCTACTCTCAATGGCACACAGACTAGGATTTACTCAATCAACTCCAGTTCTCAGGTATGTCGTGCCGCTTTTAACTAAAGCCAGCACTCATAGGAAACAATACCTTTTATATCAGACTCCTAGTCTAGCATTATCTAATCCAGCAGAACACTAATAATTAAAGGAAGCAGCAATATGAAAACCAACCAATGCTTCGTGATCCACTTATCTTAACAACTAACATACACAGGTTATATCAGACCTTAACACACAATACAACTGGCCAGCATTAAGCTGATTTTTGCAGGGTTAACCAGAGGGGGTATAATATTAATAAAATGGTGAAAGATATGGAAAATGAGAGATAGGCAGAGGAAAAGCTTCTCATGAACGGAGTGGGGACAGATAGCAAGGGAAAAAGATGAGTGTGTTCTAGAAACCAGATCTGAGGGAGAGAGTGGCGAGGAACCAGTATATATACTCGCACTAGCTCGAGCCGCGTGGGAAACCAACGGTTACGAGACGACCGACCACTCACAGAGCTCGCAGCATGGTAAGGACCTCTCTCCACCAACCCCCGCGAGGCAGCCAGCCGTGACGTCATCGAGCGGAACAAAAAACACTGCGCGCCACCTCTCACTCCGTTCTACTCCCTCTCTCTCTCTCCCAGATCCTATCATTACTAGTTAATGACAAAACATATACTTTACAATTAAATATATAAAGCCTTGACATGGGCGAAAACAAAGAGCCTTTCTGGACTGCCCATGACACGAGCTTTCATATGAAATAAAGCACACTCTAATACATAAACTGTAGCCCCATCCACTGCCCTGGCGATCCTAGCGAGTCACTGTAGGACAAGCCATGCGGTTCTAACGGAGTGGTCAATGTCACACCCCCCCCCAAGATTTTTCTCAGAGGCCCCAAGGCTCACAAAAATCTGATGGTTAGAACCCATGCTATATCTCCACTTCCCATCACCCAGCGGCAGTAAAATATCTGGCACAGTTCTTCAACAAAACATTCTTTTCAAAATTATAACCCTCCCAACACAATAGGTTAAATTATATGTAGTTATGCTCCTCAAGAGCGAGCTTCTCTAGCCCAGCATTCTGAGAGGAGTGCAACTCAGAATTACTGCTATAACATACTGAAAAAATTCAACTATCAAAGAATTTTTTTTTTTTTTTATTTGATTTTTATGTTTTTATTTTTTTTATTTCGGCTGCACTATAGGGGCAAGCCTAGTTTTTTCTTCTATACCAAACGCTCAACTCCTGCTTTACGACCCAATACGCTGGGCTACAACCGCGAGCCAACAAGCACCAAGCGCAAAATACTATTCAAACTAAAGCAGGAGGCTACCCGTGTGTCAATCTACCCAGGATCATATACCCTTGAACGACCATCTGCAACCAAGTTGTCACAACCGGCAATATGGCGTATGTCCAGGTTATATACCAATAACCTTAGTGACCACCTGGTCAGCCTCATATTCCGATTGTGAAACTGGTCCAAGAACTTGAGAGGGTGATGATCTGGGTAAACTACAACGACCGGACCATAGGCTGGAACACAGACTTCGAAATGCCTCAGAGCAAGTACAACCGCCAGCAGCTCCTCCTCAACAACAGAGCAGCTCCCCTGGGCCGAATTGTACTTCAACGAGCAGAAACTAACAGGATGCTCCAGCCCATCATCGTCCTTTTCCACAAGGACGGCACCAGCCCCCACACCACTAGCCTCCGTTGCTAGTTGGAAAGGTAGGCTAAAGTCAGGGGCCCTGAGGATCGGGTGAGTGCACAACAGGTGTTTTACTTCTCCAAACACCCTCTCACACTCAGGCGCCCACTTGAACTTCTCATCCTTCCAGTTATCCTCCACCTGAGCTTGACTGTCCCGTTCTCCTTCTCCACCTTGACTGCTAAACGTCATCACAGGCACAGTGAGAGGCTCAGGGGGGTGCCTCCCATACTCCTTCATGGGATTAACATGACATAACTGATTGCGCTTCCGTCTGTCTGGAGTGGCTACCAAGTAAACCAGGTCCGATAGCTCCTCCACCACCCTATAAGGACCAGTGTACTTCGCGGATAAGGGGTGACCTACAAGGGGCAGTAGAGTCAACACCTCCTGACCCACGTGAAACTCCCTGAGTTCAACCTTGAGGTCGTACCTGTCCTTCATGAGGGCCTGAGAGCTAGTCAAATTACGGCCAGCCAACTCCAGACTGCGCAACATCCATTCTCGACTGTTGAGGACACACTTGAGCATAGAACAAGGTTTTTCTGCACCCTCCCATACTTCTTCAACCATATGGAGAGGCCCTCTGACACGGTGTCCAAAGACGAGCTCATTAGGGCTGAATCCCAAACTTTCCCCAGGTACCTCCCGTGCAGCAAACAAAACATATGGCAGGCCAAGATCCCAATCTTTCCCATCTGACTGAATCTCCTGCGGGTAACCATACCGGGAAAAATACACCAGCAAGCTTCGGACCACCGTCTTCGCTGACCCATTTCTCATAGGGTACGCGTCAGGGTACCTTGTTGCTACATCTCTCGACTGTGCAACACTGTCCTCCTTCAACTCGACAGCACCGGTACCACATTCAAGAACCTCCGGGTCTTCCAATTTCAACTTACGAATGTCCGAAGGAGCAAGCCTATCCAAGTGTTTGCGAAACAACTCATGCCCCCCTCCTACATTAAATTTGGCCTCCCGTTGCTCTCTCTCTGCGTACCGTTGCTGTCTCATCGTCTTTTTAAGCCCATCCACTGCCTTCTCAGGAACAGTTAATGGGTCTTCTCTAGACTCGAAATGTGGTCCTAATAATGAGTCCCCGAGAATGTCCGCTGATACTAAACTCTCAACCGCATCAACTTTCAACCCCTTCTCGGTACCCTTCCTCCGCTGATCTAAAGATTGTTGACCAGAATGTGACTCCCATGATGCAGGATCTCCGGTGACAACACATGCCATAGGCTGCACCGGACACTTCTCAACCCACTCCTGCTCCTCCCTACTCACGTCGGCCGGCTTCTCGGCAACGACCAAGGGGGGAGCCTCAGAAGTAGGTCCCGCAAAGTCGTTGCCGAGAAGGAGGTCGACGCCCCCAACAGGTAACTTCTCCACAATCCCTACATCCAGGTCACGAGTCACACCATCAACTTCCACCTTCATTCTCACAAGCGGGTATGACCTTGTTGCATTAACTCCCTGAACCACAACCACCCGCGCCGTATTGACAGGTTTACCAGTGAAATTTCTCAACAGTGTTTGCGATGCCCCAGTGTCACGCAAAATTCTCACCTCATGTCTTTTACCCCCCCACTCCACACAACCGAGTCCCCTGTGGTCACTAAAGGCATCACGGACAGGGAATAAGCCTTCCGGATCCTTCTGCACTGGCAGTGTATTTACCTCGGAAGAAATGCCTCTAACAAACTCCGATGTCCTCTTGAACACTCCAATGCCGTGAGCAAAAGACACGGCTGCCGGAGGAGGTCGACTAGGGCACTCATTTGCCTTATGACCCTCCTGGTGGCAACTAAAACACATAAATTTCGGTTTCGGCTTATACTGTGATTTAAAAGGCCCCTGACTTTTCACATACGGTGTGGTGTAAGGTTTGGAATCAGTTTTAGTTTCATGGCTCTTCTGTTTAAATGTGTCATTGTTATGGGGAGGGGGAGGATAACGGTCCTTAGCACTTACATCGTACTTCTGTGAGGACCCGCAACCCCGAATCAACGACAGCCGTCGATCAGCCATTTCTGCTGCTTCGACTAGAGTTCTTGGGTTTTTCTCCTTCAAGTTCAAAGTTAGATCACCGCCCGTGCTCTTAAAGAACTGCTCCAACATCATTAACTGCTTAATTTCATCAAATGTTGTGACCTTCTCAGATCGGAGCCAGTTCCCCATAGCATCGGACAAGTCCCGGGCGTGTTCCAAAAAGGTGCTATCTCTTCCCTTAGTTACACCCCGGAACTTCAAACGGTACGTTTCTGGTTGCAATTCGTAAGCCCTCAGGACAGCCTCCTTGAGATCCTCGTACACAATACATAACTCCAAAGGTAACGCATCGTAGGCTTTAAGACCCTTGCCTATTAATCTAGAGGATACAAGTGCTGCCCATTTATTCTCTGGCCACTGGTGTTCCTGGCACTTCTTCTCAAAGCGTGTGAAAAATTCTGTTACACCACTCTCATCAAACACCGGAACCAGCTTCAATAAGTGCGAGAGAGATTGATCATGAGCACGGTTACCAGCCCCAAGTCGCTGTCCCGTTGCCTCTACCCGCGACTTCTCTACGTCCATGTCGGCACAGTACCTAGTCGACTCAGCTTGGATTTTTGCTAGCTCTATGTGCTCATGACTAATAGTTTTTCTCTCATCTATCTTGGCTAATTCTAATTGCTGCTGAAGCTCAAGCTGAAGCTCAGATGCCCTGATAGCCTTTCTCTCTTCGATCTTAGCTAATTCTGTTTGCTGCTGGATCTTAGCTAATTCGAGCTGAAGCAATAATTCGGGAGTTAACCCTTGAGGAGGTGAAGGTGCTACAATGTTTGAAATTACCGGTGGTCCCCCCAGGGGCAACCCATCCTGCCAGTCACCACCCAACTGTGGAAGCGTACCCGGGGTCGGCAAACTACTGGGATGGCTGGGAGTCGAGTGTAGGGGAAGCATGGCCGAAGGGCTCTGAGCACTCAACCCATCTTGCTCACCAGTCACCCTGCCCAGTACACACGTTATCAAGTTATCCCTGGTCATGCCGCTAGTACCCGCATGACCGATAGCTGTGGCCAGGCATTGAAGACCGTACCGCTCCATACCCTCCAACCACTCGGCAGTAACAGGCCATTGCAAAAATATTCTAGCATCCTCCTCACAGTTCACCTGATTAACCATATCATCATACTGCTGTTCCTCAGTCTCGACATTACGTACTGTGTCTCCATTCTCCTCTGATCCGGTATAAGACATGATGCTCACAAAAATTTCTCACCACAATATTCAGAAAAGAAGCACCCCAAACTCTTATACCTCGATATACACACACAAATTCTCGGAAATACTCAAGGGCTATACTATGTTGCAAAAAAAAAAAAAATATTCTTGCTGATCCCCGCAAAATATTCTCCAAAACAACAAATGTTCCCTGCTAATAAATGTAGGTTCACCAAATCCTAGGTAAGGTCGCCATTTGTTACGACTGGGGTTCAAATATATCAGGGCTCTTATTCATTGGACTAGTAATGGCATAAATGTTACAACGGAAAGCGCTAGCTCCAACCTCTGAAGTATATTCCCAGTGAACAAAGAACACAAATACTCTACAGAGTTCTATATGCAATAATAGGCTATCAAACTCTCAATAAATGTGCGTCTACTCTAGGCTTAATGTTATGTGAAAACAGCCTATTACTACCTATAACCGAAGGTGCTTGGTTATGGTATACACAGTAAGGTGGTAAGAGAAGTTACAGCTTACGTTACTTTAATCAATAAATGTCAGGCACTCCTGCATGAAAGAAAGTGCACTAAAGTCCTTCAACACTAACAAGGAATCTTCTTTAAATGTTAGATGCTGTAAAGATGCTCGTATCGGAAATGGAACCCAAAAAGGCAGGCAGTGGAACAATGCTCGTGCAGGCTATGCACACAAAAAGGCAGAATATATAATGCCGTCGGAGCCAAGAATATCCTAAACACTACAACACTAATAATAATCGCCACAATACAGTATTCCTATCAACAAAAAGAGCCTAAGTCGTTTGTGTCTCAATACATCAAACTAGGCTGCGAAATGCTTGTGTAATCATAAATGGGTATGCATAAAAAGAGTAATTAGGTTAATATACTTAATGTCTACTATGATTGATAAAGTCTAGCTAGAGTCAATGATACGAGATACTGGTGCGCATGGCATGCTGCATAGCCTAGTGCAAATCTCAAGTCTGTGTGTCAAATATTACGTTATACTGAAGGGTAGCTCTCTTGAGAAACCTTAATACCGAAGTATTAAGCGTTCTCCTGGCGTACCTCAAAGACAAACAATCGAGACCAGAACAGTGCAGAATGGTATCGGCAAAAAGCCCTCATTCGTGCATGCTCTACTCTCAATGGCACACAGACTAGGATTTACTCAATCAACTCCAGTTCTCAGGTATGTCGTGCCGCTTTTAACTAAAGCCAGCACTCATAGGAAACAATACCTTTTATATCAGACTCCTAGTCTAGCATTATCTAATCCAGCAGAACACTAATAATTAAAGGAAGCAGCAATATGAAAACCAACCAATGCTTCGTGATCCACTTATCTTAACAAATAACATACACAGGTTATATCAGACCTTAACACACAATACAACTGGCCAGCATGAAGCTGATTTTTGCAGGGTTAACCAGAGGGGGTATAATATTAATAAAGATGGTGAAAGATATGGAAAATGAGAGATAGGCAGAGGAAAAGATTCTCATGAACGGAGTGGGGACAGATAGCAAGGGAAAAAGATGAGTGTGTTCTAGAAACCAGATCTGAGGGAGAGAGTGGCGAGGAACCAGTATATATACTCGCACTAGCTCGAGCCGCGTGGGAAACCAACGGTTACGAGACGACCGACCACTCACAGAGCTCGCAGCATGGTAAGGACCTCTCTCCACCAACCCCCGCGAGGCAGCCAGCCGTGACATCATCGAGCGGGACAAAAAACACTGCGCGCCACCTCTCACTCCGTTCTACTCCCTCTCTCTCTCTCCCAGATCCTATCATTACTAGTTAATGACAAAACATACTTTACAATTAAATATATAAAGCCTTGACATGGGCGAAAACAAAGAGCCTTTCTGGACTGCCCATGACACAAGCTTTCATATGAAATAAAGCACACTCTAATACATAAACTGTAGCCCCATCCACTGCCCTGGCGATCCTAGCGAGTCACTGTAGGACAAGCCATGCGGTTCTAACGGAGTGGTCAACGTCACACTTGTTTCGAACGCTTATACACTGTTGTCTAGGCTTCAAATCATTGCTAACAAACACACCTAGATCTTTCTCACAATTCGAGTTTTCTAATTCCACATTAGCTAGTTTATATTTAACATTTGTATGCATCTTCCCTATCTTTAATACCTTGCATTTGTCAATGTTAAACTTCATCTGCCAATTTACTGACCATTCGTGTAAGGTATCTAGATCCCTTTGGAGGCAATCTATATCTCTATCTGAATCAATTGTTCTCCCCATTTTGGTATCGTCTGCAAATTTACTTATCCTACTAGTTATACCTAAATCAAGGTCATTTATGTATATAACAAACAACAGAGGACCTAATACAGATCCCTGGGGGACACCACTTTTGACTGCTCCCCATTCTGACTTCGTACCATTTATGCTGACTCTCTGCTTCCTACCAATTAGCCATGACCTAATCCATCCCAACAACGCCCCACCTATTCCATGCGCCTCAACCTTTCTCATCAATCTCTCATGGGGGACTCTGTCGAAAGCTTTACTGAAATCTAAATATATTATATCATATGACTTGTCATTATCTACTGCTTCATATACCTCTGAGAAAAAACTAAGCAAATTAGTAAGGCAAGAACGTCTCTGAGTGAATCCATGCTGAGAAGAATTTATTAAATTAAATGTATCTAAGTGGTTTCTAATTTTACTAGCAATAATTGACTCTAGTAGCTTTCCTATGATTGATGTAAGACTAATGGGACGGTAATTGGATGCTATTGATTTGTCACCTTTTTTGAAGATCGGAACTACGTTTGCAAGCTTCCAAGCTTCTGGAACTATACCTGTCTCCAATGACTTGTTAAATAAAAATGTTGATGGGTAACTTAACTCATCCCTACATTCTTTTAATACTCTAGCATATACCTCATCAGGACCAGGCGATTTATGAGGTTTCAGTCTGTCAATTTCCTTAAGCACATCATTTCTACTTATAGTAACCGTACTTAACCTATTTTCTATACTATCGCTATATACCTTACGGACTTCTGGAAACTGTGCCAAATTTTCATTAGTGAAAACGGAAAGAAATTGACTATTTAATGTACTGCACATTTCTAAATCATTTTCTGTCATTTCTCCTATCGAAGTTTTAAGCGGACCAATTACATCTCTAACCTTGGATTTATATAGTTGGTAAAAAGCTTTAGGATTATTTTTTGAGTCATTGGCAACCTTAATTTCATAATTTCTTTTTTCTTTCCTAATATCCTTTTTTACCTGCCTTGATAGATTCTGATAGTAAGCAAGTAGGTGAATTTCGCCTTTTCTAATTTTTCTATATATTCCTCTCTTTTGTCCTAGAAGATCTAATAGTCTATTATTCATCCATTTGGGTTGGTTTTGTGTTGATCTAAATTTTCTTTTGGGGATGTATTTATTTTGTGCATTGAATACTGACTTGATAAAATTATCGTATGTATCTACCAAGGTTGACGTCCCTTCCTGACTTAAGATGACAGGTGCCTGAGACGGGGTACACTCATTTGGACACCTGGATCGACTTAATTTTTTGACCATAGGGTCCGCTAATAGGGCTCTTCTTAACCCACCATAATTGGCTTTTCTAGAGTCAGGTATTAATATTGTATTCTCTCTGGTATTACCTTTCCATTGTATATTAAAATACACAGAATTGTGGTCACTATTTCCTAGGTGGTCCCCTATCTCTACATTATTTACCATATGTTCATTGTTACTGAAAACTAAATCGAGAATATTATTACCTCTAGTCGGCGTATCTATGAATTGAAATAAAAAACTATCTTGTACTACCTCTATAAACTCCTCAGAATCAGAGTCTCCTATTTGATGCTGCCAATCTATATTCGGAAAATTAAAATCCCCCATAATGCACACATTGCTAAACCTTGATGCCATTTTAATTTCCTCCCATAATGACGTTTCGTCATTTCTACTCATATTTGGCGGTCTATATATAACTCCAATAACTATGGTCTCACTACCTTCGTTAACCTCTACCCAAACACTTTCATTATCGTTATTTAGTCTAATACCTGATTTAATACAGCTTTTTAATGTACTCCTGACAAACACTGCTGTACCGCCACCCCTCTTACTTGTTCGGTCATATTTAAACAAACTATATCCTGGTATATCAAATTCTGCTAAAAAATACCTGGTTTCTGTATTAATCCAAGTTTCAGTTAGCGCTATTATGTCTATATTTTCTTTGCTAACAAGGGCTCTAAGTTCGTTCATTTTGTTACATAGACTCCTACAGTTTGTGTAATATACTCTCAATTTACTTCTTTTCTTTATACCTAATTTACCTTTGTTTTAGCGACATTTCCATCTTCCGTTGCACCATCACTACTATCATTTACATTATAGTCATCATTTTTAGCATGAGACTGAATATCCTTATCGCTTTCGCCTGACGCTAAAATTGTTCCATTTAACCTCTCATTTACACTCTCAATATTTCTGTTCAAAACCCCACAACCACCCTATCTAAAGAACTAGCTAATGTAGAAACCCCTAACCATGAAAGATGAACCCCATCCCTTGCGTACATCCCATCTCTCCCATAGAAACTATCCCAGTTATCAATGAATGGTATTGCTTTTTCTTTGTAATATTTCTCCAAACGGCAATTGACACCAATCGCCCTGGATGTCCATTCCTTGGGAACTCCTCTTCTGGGTAGGATACAATGTACTACAGGGCTCCCTCCCTTCATCCTAACTTTATCTAACACATCCCGATACTGCTGCAGCAGTTCCTCACTTCTACCCTTACCAACATCGTTACTCCCGGCACTGAGACAGATAATGGGGTTATCTCCACTATCTTCCAAGATGTGGTCCATCTTCTCTAAAACCCTCCCAACTCCATGGCCAGGCAGACACACAACCTTCCTAAGTTTAGTGCGGGTAGCCCTAACTAAATGTCTTACCATGGAGTCGCCCACAATCAACACAGACTTACCTTCTCGGGACACAGACTTACCTTTCCCTCGGGAGGATCCAGCAGCTGCAGTTGGAGAACCCCCGGTGGTGGCAGAAGCTCCCTTGGTGGTGGTGGTAGTGGGGGTAGTGGTGGTGGTAGGTAGCACAGCGTCAGAGGTTGGAGCTGAGTCGGCGGCAGGCACTTCGGTTATCCCTCCCTTATCCTGACTATCTTTTCCCTCACATTCGTCTCGCAAAGGAGAGAATGTATTTGTCACACTCATACCTATTCTACTATCCTGCTTCTTGAGTGTGACTTTCCCACCCGTATTTTTAACAACCTGCCATGAATACAATTTTTCATCAACTTCCTCCCTTTTCCCCTTACTTGACTTTATTTCCTCTTGGCTAAGCTTGAAAGCTAGATTTTCGTCTTTAATCAAATCCACTTCCCTCTGAAGTTTAACATTAACCTCCCTTAGAGCCAAGACCTCTTCCTTCACCACAACCATCTCCTCTCTTACCTGGAGAATAAGATGATGCAGATCAGTTAGAGACTCGCACTCCATACCTGCCATGATCCCAATAAGCTTAGCGAGGAGCCAGAAACTAAGTACAGAAAAACAAAAACAAGTAAACTAACAGCTAAAAACTGAGCTATAACACTTTTATATAACACGAGTGCACTGCCCCCAAACACAGGTAGGTGTAATGGTCACTAAAGGTCACTGGTAAGTGGTCCGGGCAGGAGCTCAGATTAACACAACCGTCTCCTGTCACTGACTGAACTACTATCTTCCACTATCTTCCAAGATGTGGTCCATCTTCTCTAAAACTCTCCCAACTCCATGGCCAGGCAGACACACAACCTTCCTAAGTTTAGTGCGGGTAGCCCTAACTAAATGTCTTACCATGGAGTCGCCCACAATCAACACAGACTTACCTTCTCGGGACACAGACTTACCTTTCCCTCGGGAGGATCCAGCAGCTGCAGTTGGAGAACCCCCGGTGGTGGCAGAAGCTCCCTTGGTGGTGGTGGTGGTGGTGGTGGTGGGGGTGGTGGTGGTGGTAGGTAGCACAGCGTCAGCGGTTGGAGCTGAGTCGGCGGCAGGCACTTCGGCTATCCCTCCCTTATCCTGACTATCTTTTCCCTCACATTCGTCTCGCAATAGAGAGAATGTATTTGTCACACTCACATCTATTCTACTATCCTGCTTCTTGAGTGTGACTTTCCCACCCGTATTTTTAACAACCTGCCATGAATACAATTTTTCATCAACTTCCTCCCTTTTCCCCTTACTCGACTTTATTTCCTCTTGGCTAAGCTTGAAAGCTAGATTTTCGTCTTTAATCAAATCCACTTCCCTCTGAAGTTTAAGATTAACCTCCCTTAGAGCCAAGACCTCTTCCTTCACCACAACCATCTCTTCCCTTACCTGGAGAATAAGATGATGCAGTTCAGTAAAGGACTCGCACTCCATACCTGACATGATCCCAAAAATCTTAGTGAGGAGCAAACAACTAAGTACAGAAAACAAAAACAAATAAGTCAACTAACAGCTAAAACCTGAGCTAAAACACTTTTATATATACACGAGTGCACTGCCTCCAAACACAGGTAGGTGCGTATGGTCACTGGGTCATGAGCAGGTGGTCCGGGCAGGAACTCAAATTAACACAACCTCCTCCTGTCACTTCCCAGGTAAGGGAAGAGATGGTTGTGGTGAAGGAAGAGGTCTTGGCTCTAAGGGAGGTTAATGTTAAACTTCAGAGGGAAGTGGATTTGATTAAAGACGAAAATATAGCTTTCAAGCTTAGCCGAGAGGAAATAAAGTAGAGTAAGGGGAAAAGGGAGGAAGTTGTTGAAAAATTGTATTCATGGCAGGTTATTTAAAATACGGGTGGGAAAGTCACACTCAAGAAGCAGGATAGTAGAATAGGTATGAGTGTGACAAATACATTCTCTCCTTTGCGAGACGAATGTGAGGGAAAAGATAGTCAGGATAAGAGAGAGTTAGCCGAAGTGCCTGCCGCTGACGCTGTGCTACCTACCACCACCACCACCCCCACCACCACCAAGGGAGCTTCTGCCACCACCAGGGGTTCTCCAACTGCAGCTGCTGGATCCTCCCGAGGGAAAGGTAAGTCTGTGTCCCGAGAAGGTAAGTCTGTTTCGATTGTGGGCGACTCCATGGTAAGACATTTAGTTAGGGCTACCCGCACTAAACTTAGAAAGGTTGTGTGTCTGCCTGGCCATGGAGTTGGGAGGGTTTTAGAGAAGATGGACCACATCTTGGAAGATAGTGGAGATAACCCCATTATCTGTCTCAATGCCGGGACTAACGATGTTGGTAAGGGTAGAAGTGAGGAACTGCTGCAGCAGTATCGGGATGTGTTAGATAAGGTTAGGATGAAGGGAGGGATCCCTGTAGTACGTTGTATCCTACCCAGAAGAGGAGTTCCCAAGGAATGGACATCCAGGGCGATTGGTGTCAATTGCCGGTTGGAGAAATATTGCAAAGAAAAAGCAATACCATTCATTGATAACTGGGATAGTTTCTATGGGAGAGATGGGATGTACGCAAGGGATGGGGTTCATCTTTCACGGTTAGGGGTTTCCACATTAGCTAGTTCTTTAGATAGGGTGGTTGTGGTGTTTTGAACAGAAACATTGAGAGTGTAAATGAGAGGTTAAATGGAACAATTTTAGCGTCAGGCGAAAGCGATAATAAGGATATTCAGTCTCATGCTAAAAATGATGACTATATTGCAAATGATAGTAGTGATGGTGCAACGGAAGATGGAAATGTCGTTAGAAATAAAGGTAAATTAGGTATAAAGAAAAGAAGTAAATTGAGAGTATATTACACAAACTGTAGGAGTCTATGTAACAAAATGAACGAACTTAGAGCCCTTGTTAGCAAAGAAAATATAGACATAATAGCGCTAACTGAAACGTGGATTAATACAGAAACCAGGCATTTTTTAGCAGAATTTGATATACCAGGATATAGGTTGTTTAAATATGACCGAACAAGTAAGAGGGGTGGCGGTATAGCAGTGTTTGTCAGGAGTACATTAAAAAGCTGTATTAAATCAGGTATTAGACTAAATAACGATAATGAAAGTGTTTGGTAGAGGTTAACGAAGATAGTGAGACCATAGTTATTGGAGTTATGTATTAGACCGCCAAATATGAGTAAAAATGACGGAACGTCATTATGGGAGGAAATTAAAATGGCATCAAGGTTTAGCAATGTGTGCATTATGGGAGATTTTAATTTTCCGAATATAGATTGGCAGCATCAAATAGGAGACTCTGATTCTGAGGAGTTTTTAGAGGTAGTACAAGTTAGTTTTTTATTTCAATTAATAGATACGCCGACTAGAGGTAATAATATTCTCGATTTAGTTTTCAGTAACAATGAACATATGGTAAATAATGTAGAGATAGGGGACCACCTAGGAAATAGTGACCACAATTCTGTGTATTTTAATATACAATGGAAAGGTAATACCAGAGAGAATACAACATTAATACCTGACTTCAGAAAAGCCAATTATGGTGGGTTAAGAAGAGCCCTATTAGCGGACCCTATGGTCAAAAAATTAAGTCGATCCATGTGTCCAAATGAGTGTACCCCTTCTCAGGCACCTGTCATCTTAAGTCAGGAAGAGACATCAACCTTGGTAGATACATACGATAATTTTATGGAGTCAGTATTCAATGCACAAAATAAATATATCCCCAAAAGAAAATTTAGATCAACACAGAACCAACCCAAAATGGATGAATAATAGTCTATTAGATCTTCTAGGACAAAAGAGAGGAATATATAGAAAACTTAGGAAAGGCGAAATTCACCTACTTGCTTACTATCAGAATCTATCAAGACAGGTAAAAAAGGATATTAGGAAAGAAAAAAATAAATTATGAATTAAGGTTGCCAATGATTCAAAAAAATAATCCTAAAGCTTTTTACCAACTATATAATTCCAAGGTTAGAGATGTAATTGGTCCCCTTAAAACTTCGATAGGAGAAATGACAGAAAATGATTTAGAAATGTGCAGTACATTAAATAGTCAATTTCTTTCCGATTTCACTAATGAAAATTTGGCACAGTTTCCAGAAGTCTGTAAGGTATATAGTGATGGTATATAAAATAGGTTAAGTACGGTTACTATAAGTAGAAATGATGTGCTTAAGGAAATTGACAGACTGAAACCTCATAAATCGCCTGGTCCTGATGAGGTATATGCTAGAGTATTAAAAGAATGTAGGGATGAGTTAAGTTACCCATTAACATTTCTATTTAACAAGTCATTAGAGACAGGTATAGTTCCAGAAGCTTGGAAGCTTGCAAACGTAGTTCCGATCTTCAAAAAAGGTGATAAATCAATAGCATCCAATTACCGTCCCATTAGTCTTACATCAATCATAGGAAAGCTACAGAGTCAATTATTGCTAGTAAAATTAGAAACCACTTAGATACATTTAATTTAATAAATTCTTCTCAGCATGGATTCACTCAGGGACGTTCTTGCCTTACTAATGTGCTTAGTTTTTGCTCAGAGGTATATGAAGCAGTAGATAATGACAAGTCATATGATATAATATATTTAGATTTCAGTAAAGCTTTCGACAGAGTCCCCCATGAGAGATTGATGAGAAAGGTTGAGGCGCATGGAATAGGTGGGGCGTTGTTGGGATGGATTAGGTCATGGCTAATTGGTAGGAAGCAGAGAGTCAGCATAAATGGTACGAAGTCAGAATGGGGAGCAGTCAAAAGTGGTGTCCCCCAGGGATCTGTATTAGGTCCTCTGTTGTTTGTTATATACATAAATGACCTTGATTTAGGTATACCTAGTAGGATAAGTAAATTTTCAGACGATACCAAAATGAGGAGAACAATTGATTCAGATAGAGATATAGAGTGTCTGAAAAGGGATCTAGATACCTTACACGAATGGTCAGTAAATTGACAGATGAAGTTTAACATTGACAAATGCAAGGTATTAAAGATAGGGAAGATGCATACAAATGTTAAATATAAACTAGCTAATATGGAATTAGAAAACTCGAATTGTGAGAAAGATCTAGGTATGTTTGTTAGCAATGATTTGAAGCCTAGAAAACAGTGTATAAGCGTTCGAAACAAGGCAAACAGGATTCTCGGGTTCATCTCGAGGAGTGTGAGTAACAGAACTGCTGATGTTATCTTAAAACTTTACTTGTCATTAGTGAGACCCCATATGGATTATGCTGTTCAATTTTGGTGTCCTTATTACAGAATGGACATAGATTCATTGGAGAGAGTACAACGTAGAATGACAAAAATGATCCATAATATTAGAAATCTTCCGTATAAAGAAAGGTTGAAGAAATTAGGCTTACATTCGTTAGAGAGACGCAGAGTTAGAGGGGACATGATGGAGTATTCAAGTGGGTTAGTGGGATTAATAAAGGGGACATGAAAAATGTACTAAAGCTCAGTGATAGCGAAAGAACTCGTACAAATGGTTTCAAATTAGATATATTTCGTTTCAAGAAAGATATAAGCAAATATTGGTTTGGTAACAGAGTTGTAGATAGGTGGAATAGGCTACCAAGTGCTATAGTGGGATCAAGAACGATAGGGAGCTTTAAGATACAATTAGATAGGCATATGGACCAGATGGGTTAGGTGTGAGGGTGATCTGTCAGGTGTGGCCCAGGTGTGGGGATCTGCAGATCCCCGTTTTTCTGACCACTGACCGTTTCGGTGAGGTAAGTCCTAATGGTGTTTTTAAGCTGGGCTTATAATTAGGGTTGGGTGTGACAAGGATCTGTCTTGTGTAGGCCAATCGACTTTCTGCAGACTCCCATTTTCTTATGTTCTTATGTTCTAGTAGCTTTCCTATGATTGAAGTGAGACTAATGGGACGATAATTTGATGCTATGGATTGATCACCTCTTTAGAAGATCGGAACTACATTTGCAAGCTTCCAAGCTTCTGGAACTATACCTGTTTCTAATTTATGCCCCACTTCTGGAACTATACCTGTTTCTAATTTATGCCCCAAAGTTACATTACAAACAAGCATAAAGGTCCAGAAGAGAGAGAGAGAGAGAGAGGGGGGGGGGGGGGGTAAGACGGGAGATTAACACAATTTACAGTTAATTAGGTGGGTAGGTCAAAATCCTCCTAACTTAAGAATGTGAGAGATGTGGGTCCTTTTATATATATATATACATATATATATATATATATATATATATATATATATATATATATATATATATATATATATATATATATATATTAGAGATAGACTAATTTAATATAACCTCTGCAGTTGAGAAAGAGGTGGATAGTGGATAGATATATTGATATATAGCTAGTTTGGTATTCAGTATATAATATACAGTATATGGAGAGAGAGAGAGGGGAAAGAGGGAATATGAGAGAGGAAAAAGGATGTGGTTATGTTGCCTTTTCTAACTCCTCCCCTTCCCCCCCATCCCCTCCTCTTCCTTCCTCCCATGGCCATCTGTAGGGAGAGTTTTAAGGTACAGTCACGTTCAATACCTGCGTCCATCCTTCCCAACCAGAGTCTACAGGTGTCCCAAACTTCCCATTAATTCCCTATCCTAATAAACGGAAAACAAATGCTCCCACAGAAAATTGAGTAAATCTTGCACTATAAATATGTTGTTTTCTAAATATATTAAGTACGTCTAGAGGGAAACAAATGCTCCCCAAAAAATTGAGTAAATCTTGCATTAAATTTTATATTTCTAAATATATTAAGTACGTCTACTGTACTGTAGATACGTAATTAAGGATTTTTTTTTTTTATGGATCCCCTTCTCTCTCATGCATTATTATCGCAAAAAATTATCGGGAAGATTATTTTAATTCTGGAAGTTTTACGAAATATGAAAGTTCAAATTAAGCATTAGCACCTATTGCTTATATTCATGTGTTTGTCCCTTTGCAGCGATTGATACCGAACGAATACTTTGTGAATGAGTGTTATTTAGTACAAAGGAAATCAAGCAAAGGAAATCAAATTTATCTTGAATGGGGGGTCTAGGCGGTATTTTATACAGGTTAAAGAAGGTCTAGTGAGGAAACTAAGAAATATAGGAATACATGAATTAATAGACAAAACAAAAAACGGCCCATCTCCCCTGAAGTGGAGGTTTTTAGTTTGCTCCCTAGACTCCCATCAAGCTTAAATGATACACTCCCGAGAACCCCCTTCGAGATAAATTTGTAGATTTTTCGGTAGACAAATGTCCTGGCCGAAGGCTGATTTCATCAATCTTAGTCATGTACTTAACCTTTAACTTTCTAGGTGGTGTAATGGTTAGAGTGTTAACAAGCTGTATGTGGTGTGCCAGGTTCGAATCTCAG
>JBAKBP010021007.1:0-41488 GCA_037953745.1 Lithodes maja | reverse complement strand
AGGTGGCAAAAATATGTGTGTGATAACCCGGGTTCGAATCCCGGTGGATCATATATACTTTAATTAATTTCATTGGGGGTGTGGTGGTGAGATTAATAAAAATAATATTATCTTGCCATGAGCCGTGTTAATTTTTCTACTACACAGTTTTCACGGTGTTTTGTGCCGGCCATGGTTGACTTGTGGAATAAGTTGCCAAATGAGCTAGTCAATTCAGCTAATATCTCCATTTTTAAGTCTAGAGTTAATTATTTTTTTGCAGTTTTAATTCTAATTTTTAAACTTATTTTATTCTATTTTATTGAATTATATTTAAGCTTGACATCCTCCACTGCATAATATGTTATCTGTGTTTAATATGTGTATATGTACAGTACAGTATACAGTGTATGTTTTTATTTTTTCCTAAGTTGCCATAGTCTCTCTCCAGTGCCTCCGGGTGTTTTGTGTGGATTGATCTTGATGGTGTTTCTGCACCCTGGTTGGAGACTTCGGCATCTCATATAATAATAATAATAATATACCTTATATTCTCAACCGGGCTCGAACCATTGACAGCACATACACACAGACATACATATACATAAATATATGCACATACATGCTTATATGCTCTTCTCTTATCCTACCTGATACTCTCAGCCGGGCTCGAACCACAAACAGTATACACTATAGACACATATACTGTATATATACATAAATAACGCATACATACATACACATATACGCACACATACATACACATATACTGCACATACATAGATACATATATACACATATACATAAACAAACTCAAGCAAATACATACATAATTATATTCTAATACACACACGCACACACACTTATGCATACATTATTAAAGGAGGGCGCGTATAATTATATGGTGTGACAGGCCGTTATTACACATTATTAATAATATTAACAATGGTTGGGATAGGACTATTTTTATATCTGTCAGTTCTTGCTCTTATTGGTTGGAGTGTGTTGAAATGACGAGCTGCACGCGTAGGTCTAGGGGCGTCTGGTGGAAGTAAGTTTCTGTGTCGTGGGTGAACAAGCAGCCTAGATGCAAACTGTTTGAGTGTGTTGTAGTGGTGGGTTGAGAGTGCAGGTATGCTAAGGGTGGTGAGAGCTTCCTCGTACCCTGGATATGTGCCACCCAGGATGATCCTGCATGCCCTCCTCTGAACTCTCTCCAGTTGACGTTGTTGTGTTAGGGTTAGAGAGGAGGACCAGGCGGGAGAGGCGTAGGTGAGCTTAGGGAGTATGAAGGTGTTATATATACTCTTCAGCTCATTCTCCGGCGCCCCCAGGGATCTCAACCGCCTTAGCATAAACAACTTGTAAGTGGCGGTCCTGACTGTGGTAGTTACAAGTTTCTTCCAGTTCAGTTTGTTGTCCACAGTGATTCCGAGGAGTTTGGTGGACTCAACAAGCTGAAGGGGATGAGGACCAATTGTGACAGTGGGTGGAGGAAGGTCAGTAACGGAAGTGTTGATGTGCATGACCACTGTCTTGTCATGATTGATAGTCACATGATTGTCTGTGGTCCAGGCTTGAAGACGGTCGAGGATGTCTTGTAGGGGGTCATAGTTAAGGGAGGTGTTATCGACAGTAATGCCGACTGTCGAGTCGTCCACGTACTTCCAGTGGAATGGGGTGTCCTTTAGGGCATCATTAATCAAGATAAGGAACAATAGAGGCCCCATCTTTGTGCCCTGTGGGACTCCACATGTGATGTCTAGGAAGGTGGAGATGAAGCCTTGGTATCGCACTGCTTGTCGTCTGTCACTAAGGAAGTCGGTCAACCACGCAACCAGGGTAGGATGTAGCCCCAACTTTATGGCTTTGTTGATGATGATGGTGTGGTCAACAAGGTCAAATGCTTTCCTGAAGTCAATAAAGGCAAGGGCGAGGGAAGTCTGTCTCTTCTCAAGATTTGTGTAAATATAATCTAGGAAGCTAATAAGACAGTGAGTGGTGGAGGAGGTTTTTACGTTGCCAAACTGTTGGGGATCTATCAAGTGACGGATTTGTGAGTACGTACGTATGTGTACGTATGTAGGCCACCCATATACCAAGGAATATGCCGCATATAGACCAAATATGCGACATATAAGCGAATTATGAGAGAGTTTAGAGGCAGGAACTGAGGTGAGAGAGTTTATGCGGGAGACAAGTGCTTGTGTACCGCTTGAGTGAGTGCGGGGTGGCGGGGTGGTATCGAGACTTGCCAAGTTGTACAGGGTCTGTTGGCTGTAATATCACGTATATATCGTATTTTCAGCACTGTCATGCTATATATAAAGTACGTGTATGTATGTAGGCCACCCATATACCAAGGAATATGCCGCATATAGACCAAATATGCAACATATAAGCAAATTATGAGAGAGTTTAGAGGCGGGAACTGAGGTGAGAGAGTTTACGCGGGAGACTAGTGCTTGTGTACCGCTCGAGTGAGTGCGGGGTGGCGGGGTGGTATCGAGAGTTGCCAAGTTGTACAGGGTCTGTTGGCTGTAATGTCACATATATATCGTATTTTCAGCACTGGCATGCTATATATAAAGTACGTGTACGTATGTAGGCGACCCATATAACAATGAATATACCGCATATAGACCAATTATGCGATATATAACCCGTATGAATGTGTTTAGGGGAGAGTTGGAGTGGGTGAGAGGGAGGGAAGTCTGTGTGTCGCTTTCCAAGGCCAGCCACGGCAGTCAGCTGTATGTTAGTATGTTAGGGCGGCGTCGGCAGGGCCAGCAGAGGTCCTGGATGGCAATATTATGGTTGTCCCTTTCGCCTTTGTCGCCTTGCCCTTCGTCCCTTTGGCAGGGGCAGGGGCAGGGGCAGGGGCAGAAGGGCCGGCAGGGGCGGCGTCGGTAGGGCCAGCAGAGGTCCTGGATGGCAATATTATGGTGGTACCTGTCGCCTTGCCCTTCGTCCCTTTCTTCCCTTTGGCAGGGCCAGGGGCAGGGGCAGAGGCGGCAGGGGCGGCTGGTGGTGGTGGTGGTGGCACGGTGGTAGTGGCAGAGGTAAAAGACTTTTTACCCATGCCCTTCCCTGTCTTCCCAGTGGCCCCCGCAGGTCCTGCAGCCCCAGGGCGGCCTCCTGCGTCGGTGGTAGTGGTGGTAGCAGTTGCCTGGGTTCCTCGTCCTCGGAGCTACTCGTGCCGTAGTAATGGTAGCTTGGGTCTTTAGCAGCCACTCTCCGCCCTCCACGGCCGCTGACACCACCAGAAGTAGGGCTGGTTGTGTCATCAGGGCGAGAGCGTGAGGGACGTCTAGGCTCCATGACAAGTGCTTGTGAACCGCTTGAGTGAGTGCGGGCCGAGCGTGTGGCGGGGTGGTATCGAGAGTTGCCAAGTTGTACTACAGCCACACCAATTTGTAGCCGCCTTGCTGTAAGCCCGCGGTTTTGGTACGTGCTCAAAAACCTGGATTATATTAGGCTTTCAGCAGCGCAACGCTAAAACTCTTATTAGTCTTTCAGTACTTGCTGGGTTAATAAGACAGTGAACTTACTAACCATTATGCTGTTATTTTTGTATCCTCTATATTCGTGTTGACTTTCACATTTATCTGCTACAGTACAGTTTGTTTTTTCAAAGAGGTTTTGTTTAGATTTTCATATAACCAATCTCAAATACATTAACACGCTGTTCTTTATTACCCCTACATTGAAATACATGTGTTTTATTCTTACATATCAATTGGGTATAAAGAAGAAGAAGAGTGTTTGTCCATATTATTAAACACAAGCATTGTTGTGTTTCAGGCTCTACTGTATATATTTTAGACATTCATAAGAATATATACTAAAAATTTAACATGTCAGCATGTGACATTATAGTTATTCTCCCGTAAAGGTAAGTTCAATCAATTATACTAATGAAGCAGGATTTGCTGGAAAAATAGATATTTATTGATTGAACCAAGATGTTTGGCAAGTAGGACCGACACAATTGAATAATAACCCAGTTCTGAGGACACGAGTATTTGTTTAATACCATAATGATTATATCTTCGGAGGAATACTAGTTTGCCTCAACCATAATAATGCATATATTTGTTCAAAGTTGGCCATTGCTACAATATTTGTTTCTGGAGTTTGTTAACTCCTACTGTACCCTAGGGTACAGTAATAAAATACCCCCCCCCCCCAAGCAATGTGGCCAAAATGTCAAGATAGAACAACCTTCCACCTCAAGAGATGAAGGAAGACTGGCTCTCCCAGCCTTCAGTGGGTTGGTAATAAGCTGAGAAGTGTTGCCTTATCGAGAGCAGTGCTCAAACGATCGTGGTACCAGGCACAGCCTGATACAGGCAGTTACAAGGAAAGTACAGTACATTACCGACGGCTCCCAGCCGTCGCTGGGACTGGGGAGTGATTTATCAACTGACGGCTGGTAGCCGTCGCTTGGATTGGACGGGTTAAGCAATACTTTTTAAACTGAGATGTACTGGGTCAAATGGTTTACTGATTGACCCATCTGGTCACTGAAAACAAAATAAAATATTAGAAATACAAATAACATGGGTTGGTAAAAGTTTTGGTGTGGCTTTGTGCTGGTTGGTATAGATATACAGACAAATTCCTTTGTGTTTGTGAAATTTCATAGCAAAGCTCGGCAGGGAAAAACATTAATGTAAACAAAAATACATAGTAATATTCAGGTGGAGGCTACAGAGAAATATTTCTACTTTTAGAATACACACTCACACAGACATGCACACACCCATACTGTATATATTTATATATGTGAATAGGTGATGTGAATACCATGTGAATAGGTAGTGAAACACACTCATATATATATATATCGATTATTATTATTATTATTATTATTAGGGGTTCGAGCCCTGCGGGGAACCCCTATTGTAATCATTAAATCTTCTTATTCTTCCAAATTATTTTCCACGCCGGTTTTTACGTATTAACTCCAGAACCGCTTTTTGGTTCGGGATCAAACTTTCACACAAGGTGCGTTTTTGCATTGTGCAACTTTTGGTATGCTAAACATCCGAAATGGCGGCCAAACAGGTTCGTGACAGCCCATTTCCCGAAAAATTTGAAACCAAAATACCGTCTCTCCCACTTATAGGAAATGATTGGGCTTTGGCATATAGACTCCACTACTAATGATTGGGCTTTGGCATATAGACTCCACTACTAATGATTGGGCTTTGGCATATAGACTCCACTACTAATGATTGGGCTTTGGCATATTGACTCCACTACTAATGATTGGGCTTTGGCATATAGACTCCACTACTAATGATTGGGCTTTGGCATATAGACTCCACTACTAATGATTGGGCTTTGGCATATAGACTCCACTACTAATGATTGGGCTTTGGCATATAGACTCCACTACTAATGATTGGGCTTTGGCATATAGACTCTACTACTAATGATTGGGCTTTGGCATATAGACTCCACTACTAATGATTGGGCTTTGGCATATAAACTCCACTACTAATGATTGGGCTTTGGCATATAGACTCCACTACTAATGATTGGGCTTTGGCATATAGACTCTACTACTAATGATTGGGCTTTGGCATATAGACTCCACTACTAATGATTGGGCTTTGGCATATAGACTTCACTACTAATGATTGGGCTTTGGCATATAGACTCCACTACTAATGATTGGGCTTTGGCATAATATAGACTCCACTACTAATGCTCTGCAAATGTTATGGAAAAGGTTTTGCTTTGCACGTGGGTTTTTTTTTTCGGCAATCTTGAAAAAACATCGAAAACACTTAAAATCCACATCTTGAAAACTACGCGGATGATCAAGGCCATGTTTGCATAGTTGGGTGAGGCTCGCAATTCCGAACATTTTTGTACCAAACGAATAGAAATTGGTGGAATAGTTTGGCCGCAGCATTGACAAAATTCTATTCATACTTTACTTAAAAATCGTATTAGGTACCCACACAATGTTTTCAGTCTTCAGTCTATAGGCTTCCCTCGCATCCCCTAGTTTTGCTTAATAATAGTTATATTAAAATCATTCAGGTCTAATCATTTTAAAAATTTAACTCTCTCAAAATAGTTCGAGTCCCTACGAATTATAGCAATTATTCAACCAACCTACCTATACATACCTACCCTACCAAATAATAATGATAATTCAAATTTATTTTTGGTGAATAGCAGAGTATTGGCTAATGTTTTTAACAATTCCTCCCTTTGCCAAATGCTTAGTTTAATAACAAAGTTCTAGATCTTCAAAGTTTTGACAATTGCCCATGTGACACTCTTCACCAAGGAATCTGGTACGTGTATAAGAGGAGAGCCCACACAATGTAATAATTCTGCTTCTACTGCGACGGTGGCGCCTCTTGAGGCCAATAGGTGAAATAATATGTTGATCAAGCCATTTGTCTCCCTCTTGATAATATGTTGATCAAGCCATTTGTCTCCCTCTTGATATGTTGATCAAGCCATTTGTCTCCCTCTTGATAATATGTTGATCAAGCCATTTGTCTCCCTCTTGATAATATGTTGATCAAGCCATTTGTCTCCCTCTTGATAATATGTTGATCAAGCCATTTGTCTCCCTCTTGATAATATGTTGATCAAGCCATTTGTCTCCCTCTTGATAATATGTTGATCAAGCCATTTGTCTCCCTCTTGATAATATGTTGATCAAGCCATTTGTCTCCCTCTTGATAATATGTTGATCAAGCCATTTGTCTCCCTCTTGATAATATGTTGATCAAGCCATTTGTCTCCCTCTTGATAATATGTTGATCAAGCCATTTGTCTCCCTCTTGATAATATGTTGATCAAGCCATTTGTCTCCCTCTTGATAATATGTTGATCAAGCCATTTGTCTCCCTCTTGATAATATGTTGATCAAGCCATTTGTCTCCCTCTTGATAATATGTTGATCAAGCCATTTGTCTCCCTCTTGATAATATGTTGATCAAGCCATTTGTCTCCCTCTTGATAATATGTTGATCAAGCCATTTGTCTCCCTCTTGATAATATGTTGATCAAGCCATTTGTCTCCCTCTTGATAATATGTTGATCAAGCCATTTGTCTCCCTCTTGATAATATGTTGATCAAGCCATTTGTCTCCCTCTTGATAATATGTTGATCAAGCCATTTGTCTCCCTCTTGATAATATGTTGATCAAGCCATTTGTCTCCCTCTTGATAATATGTTGATCAAGCCATTTGTCTCCCTCTTGATAATATGTTGATCAAGCCATTTGTCTCCCTCTTGATAATATGTTGATCAAGCCATTTGTCTCCCTCTTGATAATATGTTGATCAAGCCATTTGTCTCCCTCTTGATAATATGTTGATCAAGCCATTTGTCTCCCTCTTGATAATATGTTGATCAAGCCATTTGTCTCCCTCTTGATAATATGTTGATCAAGCCATTTGTCTCCCTCTTGATAATATGTTGATCAAGCCATTTGTCTCCCTCTTGATAATATGTTGATCAAGCCATTTGTCTCCCTCTTGATAATATGTTGATCAAGCCATTTGTCTCCCTCTTGATAATATGTTGATCAAGCCATTTGTCTCCCTCTTGATAATGTTCTACAAACTTTGATGATACTCTGAAGACCACTTGCATGTATACACAGTGTATGCATGTATGAACAATATGGAATTCTAAAAAATGAAATGCCTCCTCCCCATTCAGTTAATGCCTGGCAGATTTAGTATATACCTATTAGCCGCTTGGGGGCGCTGGGTGTTGGCAAGCTCCACCAAGTATATTGAAGTGGTGAATCTTCTCCTTTTGCTCCTTTGCATGCCTTAACCCTGTTATTACGAACTTTATGCTGATATAAACCTTATGTGCTCATAATAAGTATGATTTAGGCTTTCAGTCATACTCCATCCTACAGTTAACTCACTGCTATAACTTAATATAACCAGTTTGGACAAGTGCAGCTAATATAATTATACAATATATAAGAAGTCTGGGTTCGAGACTGCGTACTTTATCCCCTTGCGAGAGAGAGAGAGAGAGACTGTATCGCTAGATCCGTTCTCAAATGCTGCTAGAATATCGATCGTTTTGATTTATATACATGCAAAATGTCGCTAGAAATATGCCACAACCTCTGGAAGGGTTTCTGTTTGTTTGTTATGCAAGTTTGACAATTTAATAAAGTTCTACAATGTGTGATATGTCGAAATATGCTATTATCGAAAATGACTGCTATATTTAAGTAAGTACCTCTAGAAGTAGCGTTAAAGTAGCTATATTGGCAACACTGAATCACTGAGTCGTCACCAGGGAGTATATATTAGGGGAGGGATAGTAGCTACAACATATCCTATGTGAACGTAAAGCCATATAAATGACTGGCTAATTCTGGTCATATTGTCATGTAGATAAGCAAAGATAATGATAGGCTACAGTAATCTGGTAACATATAATTAATGGGCTATATAAGTATCTCTTTGCGATCTGTATGTAGCACTAGAACTCGTATATTTAACAAATAATTACCAAAGTACTGGAAGGTCGAAACACGGGTTTCACAGTTTCACTCTGACACTCCCTCTTTTAGTATCCTTCATCCAAGGGTGTCACTATCGTATCTATTAGATTGCCAAATACTACCACATAGCTCCCTACTGGAATATACCTACATTATCTAACACATTTCATTATAAACCCCTTCAAAACGGTATCCATGTATGCTTTATAATAATATAAAAACCACTGGTTACTTACTAGTGTAAGATAACTGAACTTTGAAGAAATATATCTAAAGTATTGTAAATTAAGTAGGAAGTAAGAGTGGATAAATTATATCGTCATAGGCATACGGGTGGTGGTGGTGATGTAAGTAGCCTACCCCCTACGGTTCCTCCTCCCTCACTGATTAAATGATAAAATACTTGATATTATTTGGGCACTCACGATAGTGGTGAAAATATAATATTATATAATGTAAAAGTCGTGTTCATGTGTTAGTGTGTGTGTGTGTCAGAGTGAGTTGCCATTTGTCAAATTATCTTTTTTATTTTTTTCATTTGTGCAGTACCTATTAATGCACCTACTGTATATACGTATGTACGTTGTGATGAATACATTGAAAGGAAGTTTAGGCTGTTCAGGTAGTAATAAACTATTAGGTAGAGAGTATAGTGGATGCTTATTATTATTATTAACTAAGTGGTAAGTTAAGAACATAAGAAAATGGGAGTCTGCAGAAAGCCGATCGGCCCAAGCAAGGCAGATCCCAAGTTGGCAGTTGTAGTGATGATGGCAGTAGTAGTGATGATGGTATTAGTAGTGATGATGGTAACCCATCGCAGAGTTGGTATGCCGTTTTGATTTTGGCAAAACGGCACATCTTTATTTTAACTGGTAGTTATGTTACATGGAGTGTAAACTAATCTCAGCATTGTGGGTAATACGGGATCAGAAGAATCATCGATATAGGGGTTTTGTTGGCAGTGATGGGTAGTTCCCTAGTCTCCCCTTCTAACCCCAACCCAATGTTCCAAGGTGTTAAGGCAGGAAAATGCCCTGCCTTACACCACACATGTCAAACTACCACTGCCATGCTCAGTAGTTGACAAGTGTGTGGAATTCCATCAACCATCCATAGCAGAGTTATGAAGCTTGGGAGGGATTATGTAGTAGCTAAAAGGATAAATTCAGATCTGTCGCCTTATAATTGGTTGCCGCCCTTCCTAAGCTTTATATAATCATATGAATAATTGCTGGAATATAATGAAAAAAATGGCACTGGTACTGAATGGCTTTAGTTACTGCGAATGGGATAATCATAACACACCCATGAATTAATAGCTTTTTAATTCCCTGTCATATCCTAACTGCCCATGTCTTTAAAACTAGGCTAGCTTAAGGACTATCAAAATGGCCACACTCATAAAACCTTACACTCCTTAATGGTCACAACCAAAAAGGCCATACTCCTAAATGGCCACACTCCTTAAAATTTACAAACAAAATGGCTACACTCCTTAACACCTTAAGAGCGGGTGGTGGAGTATATTTCAGTGTGCCACCCAGCGGTGTTTTTTTTTTACCATAAATGGTCTTGTTTCCGTCCTCTTTTTCATGCATAAACCAGAGCCAGAGCTTAATACAATTATGTATCCCTGAAAGGGCGTTAATTGAGCTTTCCAATGACACATGAACCATCCTACGATCACTGGTTGTCTTGCAACGATCGTGCAACCGAAGGGCAAAATCGCTAAAATACGGTCATTTCGTTACATAATTACGTGTGTAGCGAGGGAGGGAGGGTGGATGTGTGTGGAATAAATGTCAGTAGGCCCACGGCGGCCGTGGCGAGCGGTCATGAGGAAACCTATGCTCCTCCCATCGCTCGTCTCTCTCTCAGAGCCAATATTGCACCAAAATTGCACACGGACTCAGGTCGGGCCCCGCTCTTTGTGCTGGTGTTCTCCATATGGACTAGAGTCGGGCCCCGCTAAATAAGGGTTAATGGTCAGTCTCTTAAACATCCATGGCCAAATCCAAACCGGCAACACTAAAATGCCTACACTCCTTAAGGGGACCGACCGGTTAATTACCCTACTTCCAGGTCTTACTATCAATTTAAATGAAATTTGGCACAGGTGTACAGGTATATGACCATAAAACTAGATCAAAATTTGTTTTATTTTATGTTATTTTTGCTTTTTTCTTGCAATTTAGGTAAAACAAAAATGAAAATCATAGTACTGCAGAAAATGATAAACTCCTACAGAAATACCCATAGCACATGTTTTATGTGATCAAACAACTCACAAAAGGTGTATCTAGTTTCTATAAAACACATTTTATATATTTTGTGTATTTGTTCGATTTAGGTGATGACGGATTCAGGCGAATATATTTATAGAAAATTACAACTTTGACGACATATTGTGAAATTTTTTAAATTATTAAAGTAAATTTGGTTTATAGGCCTTTTAGTGTTTTTAATTACCTTTCCAATGGTATATACACCATTCCTATAGGTCCAATAATAACTGTAAAATAACATCCGATATTGCGGCAATATAGGTTCTGAGAAAAACAGGTGAAAGTCTAAGGTCATTAGGTGAACATTTTTACTTTTGTTTTTTAGATTTACAATATTTTATGCAGGAACATGGCAAAGTAGAAGATAAAGCGTATGGTAGGTTGTAGAGTAGCTTACGCTCTTTCGATTTATATAGGTATGCTCCTCGTACGACCAGTAGTTACTGAACATGTTAATTTCAAAGTTCGCTATATAACATTTTTAGAATTACAGGAAATTTTGGAATACATAAAAAAATACTATTTCCAATGGGTTTTCACTAATAACATTTCACTGGCTTATGAAGGGATGTTGACTCTTGTTGAGTAAACACCTATTGGTGTTTTCAGGATTTCGAGTTTTTTAAGCCTAAATTATCCGGTCGGTCCCCTTAACCCTTCCTACCCGGGTGTCACATTGGCATGACACCACAAAATAAGGGCAGGAGCCCGGGTGTCATGCTAATAGGCAGCAAGCTTTCAAGCCTATTCAGCTTGGTCTGAACGCTGTGCGTCCGACGCATGTAAACAAAACCGATCGTTGCGTCACCGCACCTCCGAAAACAAGAAGGAGACGTCCGATCAATGTTAATGTTATTGTTGTGACGTAAGACGAAATTAGTGTGTGAAAAGCTCCGATACTGTCAACATCGCGGAAATATTTGCTCCACTGAAATCGTCATCACAACTGAACCAGTTGACTTACAGAGCTCTACTCAACGCCAGTCTACAGATTGAAAACCGCACTACGTTTATAGATGCGTGGGAAATTTCTAGCAGTTAAAATAAACCAAAATATGGTAGCTTAGGTCTAGACGTTTTTCGGCCATTTCGCCCGGGTACGGGCGACCGTCCTTCGGCGTACCACCCCGGGCCCGGAGGGTTAATGGTCACAACCAGAATTGCCACTCTTATAAGGCCATACACCTTATCGGTCACAACCAAAACGGCTACACTACTTACCGTCCACACTCTAAAAGAGTCACACTCTTTAACAACGACAACCAAAGTGGCCACTTCTCTTGATGACCAAAACCGCCACTCATAAACAGCCACAATTAAAATGGCCACATATTTCATATTCACTCTTAATCGTTAACTTGCCCTGACTCTCTACACCTATGCCATAAAATATATACACAAATGTGTCGCCTCCATATAATTATAAATTATTTACGTTATGTACTTTACTTAAATTTAACCCTCTCCGACATATGACGCTATTTTGAGCCTATTGGGGATACTTTAAAACCTTTGTTACCATCAGGGGTAGTTAGAAACCTTTAGTTTAGTTACTTCAACCTCTGCAGTTGTCTTTGAGTTAGCTGTGGGCAGAACACTAATTTTGGAGAGGTAATTATAAGAGTGAGAGAACTCTATTTCTTATTGCTAATCTGGCAACCTCTTCGTCATAAATGGGTGAAAGGGTTAAGTGCTTTTCAATATGTAATGATCAAATTATACTACAATTCTATATACATGATCATATTTTTACATCTAGGCCATAATATAGCTATTCCTACCCCAATAATATATCTACATGAGTGAATCACCTCCATGTCAGCTTATTTCTAAGACTTCTGGATAACCAAACACAATCTAGGTTACTTTAGGTAAAAAGTGCTCAAAACATATAATAAAGTACAGTACATTGTTGTATTTAGTAATGCTGAAGTAATAACGTAATTATATAAGGACAATGCCACAAAGGCTAAAATTAAAGTCAGAATTATAAAATAATCACAACATTCATGGCCACACTTACACATGGCCACAACCATAAAACAGCCACACTCATCAACGGCCATAACCAAAAGAGCTACACTCCTAAATGTCCACAGCCAAAATGGCTACAATCGGTTCCTTCTGTAGTTTCTCCATGCCCGATAAGAAATTATCTTTTGATATCTGTGACACAGCTCTTGTATCCAACACAATACCCTGCGTGCAAAACCACTCGAATCCCAGACAACGTTGCTTGTAACTTTAATTATCATTATTATTATTATTATTACTATTGTTATTATTAGTATATTATTATTATTATTATTTGTATTATTATTACAGAAGAATCCGAACGACTTTGATGTCGGGATTTTGGTTCCTTTTTCCTTTTTTTAGATACCTGATTCGGCGTCGGAGAGGAATCATACCGTTCAGCCACACCCAATACTACGGACGGGTGGTGTTGGACAATAGTAATATTGATATATGTGGTCAACGTTTTTATAAATAATCGCCTGCAGTAAAAGGTGGTAAAATATTTATTGATGAATTCCGACACGCTTATGAAGCATTTTGAAACATTCCCTTTCATCACATGTCGGAGTCTATGCTTCCCTCATTCACTGTTTCAGTATTTATCGTGTAGCAGTGTACCAGCTACTTGTGAGAGCGATTGTATGTTGGGTACATGAAAGTAGAGAGAACATTAATAGATACATCAATAGAATAGTCGGTAGAAAGAGAGAGAGGCAGCTATCTATATCTCAATCCATCTACCCTTGACCCCGATGTATTACACACGGGGGCTGACCTAGTGGGGTAGAAAATATGTCAAGAGGGGAACAAATATCTTATGTTCCCGCCCTATTAACTTCATTACCTCCAGGGGCCTTACCAGTCCTTTGGTTACTATAGATGAATTATTCTAACCTGAGTTAACATTAATACAACTTCTATTAATAATAATAATACCGATACTGCTGCCGCTATTCATAATAACAACTATATAATTTATAGTAAGTTATATGAGTTCAATAGAGTACGTCCACCATGAGTGTCATCCTTGAGAGCAGGGTTGCATACACAAGTAATTAACCACAATTTAAATGTGTATGCTAAGCCCTTGGGCAACTAGTAATTATCTCAGAATGTATTATGAACATAGATTTATTGAGGTGAGTGAGAAGAGCTGGAAGTTATAAATGTTAAAATCTGAATTGTTTATTTTCGGGTAACACATGAAGGTTGTGACAAAGGGTTACGTTTTTCTTGTGTATTTATTTATATATAGTTTGTTCCTATGTTTATGAAGGAGACAAAAAGCAAAGCCGTCTGTCACAAGTGCAAGAAGCTGTGCAGGGGTCAAGAACCCATAGAGATGGTTGAGCACACCTAACTTCTGGGAAGCTGTTTTTAGCAAGAGTGTTAATATGATCTTTCCAAGAAAGATCAACAGAAAAAGATACTTCAAGAATATTTACAGAAGATGAAGGGGTGAATTGTATGTTGTTGAAAAGTATGGAATAGATTGTGGACAACTGTGAAGGGTATATACAGTAGATGGAAAAATTGGATCTTGGCAGCATTGAAAGTAGCAAGGGTAGCTCTGCCCTAATAAGAAATATTTTATAGATAAGAAGATAGGCCTGCTAGAGCCTCATCCAGTGAGATTTGGAGTAATTGAGTTGTGGGTTGTTATGGATAACTAGTTGAAGACTGTAAGGTACAGTCATCAGCATATGAGTAGATAATGCTAGAGATACAGTCAAGAAGATCATTAACCCATTGAGCCCCATGCTAAATGTAACTTAATGTAACACCTACTTCTAGGCATTTTAGCATATTTGTCCGTATTATATAATATTAAATAGAATAGAGTGGGCCAGGGAGATTTTTGTGGGCTACCAACTTTGCCCCACAACCTCGAGACTCCACTGAGCCTTTTGAAAGGCATACAATGATTCAAATAAGGCAAGAATAAGAGTCAGCCAAAGGTCGACCCTGGGGCTGTGCTCAACAATAGTAGTCATTGGCCAACGGCCGACCCTAGTGCAGGATGATTATTAGAAAAAGAACTGGAGACATGAGAGACCCCTGAGAAAAACCGAGTTGATAGGTTGAGGAAGTGAAAGATGGCCGTTCGCAACTGTAGCTATGGAACGGTCAGAAAGGAAACTTAAAATTAAGGCACATATAATGCGATAGAAACCGAAAGAGGGTAGTTTATAATTATTAGATTGGTTAAATATACATACGTCCGTATGTACTTAAACAATCCTACTAACAGATAGACAAAATCACATGCAAAATAGCATTAAAACAACAGACACAATAGAATATCATAATTATAATTTCCACGAAAATAAAGTAAAACAAACAATACCAAATAAACAGTTGTAATTCCCTGAGTGAAAGGTGGCGTGGATAATACCACAGCAGAACAATTGGCGACTGTGGTTCTGTTCAGCATAGTTGGGAATTTTTATTGAGAAAGTTTGGTACACCGCCTCCGATAAGTATGCATTTTACATGATTTTAGTGTGTGCTTGCGCGGGCCTTGCTTTTGGTAAATATTTTCATCGAGATACATTATATCTGGTCTGTATCTATTAATTACCTCTCTGTCAATGTGTCTGTATACCACTTCTTTTATGCTCCAAAAACACATATGATTAGATTTAAGGACATAAACAATACAAATATTGTATCTTATTTGAATTATACATGATCTTTCATATAACTTCTTCCCATAGCACAACAAACTCACTTTTGTTATTAATTTTGAATTGGGTTTGTGTCATTGGTTCCTATTACTGGACAAAACGTGTGTGTGTGTATTTGGGGGGGGGGGGGGGGGGGTTATGACTGGACAGTCAAACTTGAAATTCATCAAGTTTCTAGCAGTAGTCTCAGGAGGGAAAAGAAGAGGAAGCGGTGGTGATGGTGGATGATACGGGTAGGGAGATTATATTAAACAGCCAAGATGAGCACCCTTCAACACCGTGGTAGAGCTACTCCTACTGTATATGCTATTAAGAGCAATTTAGAGAGAGTTCCTATATAAATGCTTCTCACCCCCGGACTGTAGCTTTTCCAATACCCTGTACATTTCAAGAGGTTATTAAAATTTCAAATGGTTGAAATGGTTTTGCTTTACTTTTATTTGGTGCAAGAATGGCAGCACCTGCTTTAGACACATCACACACGTGAAGCCATAGGAGTGATGCTACATTGTAATCACAGCAACTTCGAATAAGGCCGGAGACCTACAATGCTGTGAATATAGATGACACTTCCTTAACAAATTGGTACAACCTTGGATACTGTTGAACTACAGAAACGCCGAGATGCTTGATCTGTTTGCATAGGCTAGATCAATCACATTTCCCAGGCGCTCACTGTAAATCCTGACAAAAAGATAATTATTCCTCTGGTGCAAGCCCCATTCTCCAGCAAGCCACCCAAAATTGTAGGAAATTTGTTGGCAGGACAGTATTACGGGGAAAAGAAAGGGGAAGAAGAGAGAAAATATCATCAAACGCACTACCAGGGCACCTGTAGCCCTGGCCGGCCGGCTCACCCAATCAGCGTGTGAGTGGCATGACAAAGGGGTATAAAATGCAAAGGGAGCAGAGCGACATATGGCACTGGCTGGGGCGGAAACTTTCCTTGGCACTCTCAGAGCCTTCCTGCATATTCCCACAGCTTACCTGGGGAATTGCAGTAGGCAAGAGAGATATAGGCTGGGCAATCTACAACAGCAGTAACAAGCATCCCAAGCCCATATGGAGCAGTTCCCCGTTAGCCCAGATTCGTATAAAATAACTTAGAGCCTGCTGACATATCGCCTATCTACACCAGACATCACAGCAACTGCAACGAAGAGAAGCAATGGTTGGAGATAGAGTGACCTGACACAGAGTATTGGCCGATCCCAAGGCTGTAAGAAGAAAAGACGACTACCCACCAATACTATATTAATGTGACCTATTGGTCCTGCAGAAGATTGACTAAAAGAGAAAGATTATAGACCTGGCCGTTCCAAATAAATTTGATGTCACTTACCTGCATCTTAGGTGACATAAATGAAAGCAAATATTATAGACATCAATTTATGGAATTAAAGAAAACCTAAGGTAAAGGAAAAGTGTTGAATTGTTAGGAAAGTGGTCTTTATACTATATGTCACAGATATTTAAACCTGGGCTTTAGGTCCGAAGATTTTCATGTAAATATGAGCGAGTCAAAAGGGACAGTGGCCCGGCTCGTTTCAAGATAAAACCAAGGATAGCTAGGTATATATATTTTGGAAGATTAAAGGTCAGTTTGAGAATCCTGCCACAAGTCTAGCGAAATAGGAGGCTACTGCATTTGATCTTGAGCGCCTAGACTCGAGTATTATATTACTTTTGTGATACTTGAAATTAGTTATTGCAGAGAGTCAGGAAAGGCGAAATGATGCCCATTTGGAAACTTCTCTTTATGTTACATGACATTGATTACTGTTATACTACAGCAGAGACCAGTAACCCCTGTTCAGAAATAATCTGGGCCATTTATCCCCCTTCAAAAGAACCCAGTGAACCACCACAGTGAACGGACCCAAAACCCTACAGTTCCCCCCATTCCAACAAACAAATCCCCCCTAGGCGGCGCCTAGCAGAGGAACCAGATGTGACGTCACCAACTCAGCTCGGCCCAGGATTGGCCGGCCCGACCGACGCCTCCACCAATCAGGACGCTGTGACATCACCCATGCCGGCATCGCCAAGACCACAACGACACATCGACCCCATCAATAATAACTATAAACCTGTCTTTTTTTCCTTGTGCCTCCTCTAGGACAGAGAGCACCTAGAAAGTGGATAGGCATCCAGGCCAGGTAAGGTATCTCAACCTTCCCTCCTGAGATCTGGATGCTTGCTGGCTCCATAGGTGCTTCCTGGCCCTATTGAGTGTTATCGGACCTCCTGCAGTGTTATCTAACCTGCATTACCTCCAAAGGTTAATCCCGGCATGGTAAGAATCTAGGTGCTCCCTGGCCCTAGATTGCCTGACAGTAACTTCTGTTCAGGTAGTGACCTAGAGTGCTCATTGACCTTTTGGTAGCTTAAACATAAGCTATTACTGCAATATACAGAGACGTTTTGCAATAATGGAGACCTTGCTTTCAGGCCCCCTTTACCATAACTATTTATTATCGGTTTCCCAATTAAGCCCTCACACGCTATCCATTCTATCCCTTCATCTGTATCTTTGTCTCTAATTTCCTTTCCGGCCATCATTCACCTCCTTATCCTATCAACTACAGAGTTTCTCAGGGATCTGTCCTATCTCCTATTCTCTTTCTAATTTTCAATAATGATCTTCTCAACTGTACCTCCAGTCCTATCCATTCATATGCAGACGACTCTACCTTACACTATTTAATTAGTGTGACGCATGTCGAGTGTGAGCATGCTGTACAGAACGCCTAGTCATGCCCCACTCTCGCTAGGATCGTCAGGGCAGGAACTTTGGCTGTAGTCTGTGTAGAGTTTTCTAACTTAGTTCATGTGAGCCGTTGTACTATAAGTATTATGAATATGTATTTTGTTTTCATCTGAGTCAACGAGTTCTATTTTATATCATTAGTTATAAGTATTGTGTATAAAACTTATTTGTAATGATGAGAGGAGAGAGAGAGATTACATAACGGGGGGTCAGTGGGTGCGCCATGCGGGAGGTGGGCCTAACTCACTAGCACTCCCCTCCTCCCTCCTCCCCCTCAGTGCGTGGGAAAGCCTTTGTCTATCCCAGATTGAGAGAGATAAATTACGTAATGATTGTCAGTGGGCGGTCCTTAGTAGTTTACGTTGGGCTCACTAGAGGGCCGAGTATAAAAAGGGAAGTCTCGCCACATTTTCTTCAGAACTCATTAGGCAGAGCGACTTCTCATTTCCCTTGCTAACTACAGACATTCTTCTGACTGATGTGAACTTTCTCTACTATCTGTACCGCCTTTTTTCCTCTTTTCCCGACCCTTTTTAACCTCAATGATCCCGTTGGTGCAGAGCTAGTCAGCCAACGTATTATCGCTTGAGTTCTCACGAGATATATGCCTATTAGATTGGGAGGTTTGACGTACCTCCCAACCTACCAAATAGGAAAACCTACTATTTGGTAGTAGTCTTGGAAAATCCAACGTCAAGGCTATTAACCTAATTACAATGACGACTTGTCTATTTTGACTGCTATGTCGTCATTCCAACCGCGGTTAAAAAGAAAACGTCTAGAGTCTACTCCTTATCTTGCTCTAGGAGACTTTGTACATTAACCAAAACTACCACCGAAGGTGAAAAAAGCATAGAAGAGAAGAAAAAGGGGTTTACCTTAGTTACCGCTTAAGGCCCATCCCGTGTTCCGTCATATGCAGATCCCTGTCGAACGTGCGCATGAGCGACCCTCTCTTGTTATCACATCTCACGTCAGCAGAAGAACGCGGATGGGCAGGGGTCCGGCGTGAGGGAGGGTATTATGTACGTTGGATTTTCCAAGACTACTACCAAATAGTAGGTTTTCCTATTTGGTAGGTTGGGAGGTACGTCAAACCTCCCAATTTGTTAGTAGTCTTGGCAAATCCAACGTCAAGGCTGCATAACAAATAGGAGGAGGACATCCAAGCCCAACCTACCAAAAAAACCAATGCATAAAACAAAAGTATGAATGACAAAGACACAATTTAAACAAGAGAGTCTAATAAAAGAGTGAAAAACTGAGGAGTAGCTAAAAAGAACAGTTTTAACACATGCCCGTCATTCATAGTAATGCAAAAACATAGACTTGTCTGAAACCAAAAAGGTACTGTACCCAAAATCCCTTTTCTTCAAAATCAACAAAAACACTGAACACAAGAACAAAACACAATTTTCAATGTGGCAAAAACACTTATGTACTGGAACAATACATAATCCCAAACTTGCAATCCAGTGTTGCAAACCCGTACACCCCCCCCCCCCCCTTTGTTATATAAAACAAAGGAAAAGAACGAGGGACAAGGGGGGAAGACCAGGGATCTTCGCCAGAGCACCAGGAAACACGACCCCCGAGAGCAATCACCAGCCGAGGGGGTCGAACACTGGACACGGAGAGGTAGGAGGAGATGAAGGAATTGAGAGAAGACCCACAAAACCGCTGAGGCGAAGGCAGGGAAGGATCGACGTGGCAGGAACCGGAAGGAGGCAGCAAAGGATCTGACATCGTGCGCAGAACCCCTACAAACAGGGCGACGGGCACGAACGGTCCGACAAACGCGGCGGCCCATCCGCACCTGCGAGAGCCTCCCACCTGTCCGAGGAGACACCCACACAGCAGGACCCGAAGGCGGCGCCACAGACGCAACAGAGGAGCGCAAGGCCGACACCGGGCACAACACACGGCGAGGATGCCCAAGCCGGAAAGCCTGGACGGCGAAAGGCCGGAAAGCGGGGGCCGCCCTCCCAAGCGAGGTAACAAAAGGAGGGGAGGAGGCGAACGAGACGCCATGCAAGGACGGGGAGAATCGCACGCAGTCCCGGGGCCATGACAATGCCGCTAGGGCAGACACCCGAACCCCAGCGGCCAGAGCGACAAGGAAGAGCGGACGCCCGAGCAACAGAACCGGCGTAGCGGCCCTTGTAGACGTGGGTGAAGCCAGAAGGACCAGAGCCCGCCCCAGATCCCACTGCGGAGGGACCAGGCGCGGAGGAGGTCGATCCCGGAAGGCAGCCGGCAGGAAGGAATCCAGCGCCTGTGGCAGAACGACCAGCCCAGCGACGGACCCAAAGATCCCCCGGACGGCAGACAAGGGGGTACGTATAGCGTCGACTCGAAAGCGACTTGTACGGAAGAGGTGAAACAAGGAGCGTAGGACGAGGGAAGGAGAGCCAACTGGCAGGCGAGTGGCCTGTAGCCACCTAGGAAAAGACCCCCAGCGGGACCCGTAAGGCCCCCAAGGAGAAGACGGCCAGGAACGCTGCAGGAAGTCAGTCAGGGCCCGGCCAGGGCCCGGCCGGGGACCGGGAGCCACCGTGCCACATGAACAAGCACGACGCGAAGGCCAACGAGGCCTGCAGGTCCCCAACCGAGCCCAAGTGGAAGCCGGAGACAGGTAGAGGGACCGGACTCGGGCACCACCGCGGCAACCGGGCGGACCAAGCCCGCGCCGGCCACAGAGGCGCGAGGAGCCAGACGCAGCCGTGATACAGCCGCAGCCTCGCGAGGACTGGGCACAGCAACAGCGCGTCTGGGGGCGGAAAGATGTATATCGACCGCCACCTGTACCAGGCCACCATGAAAGCGGCCGGACCCCCCCCGGAGCGCGAGGCCGGAGGGAGAGGTCCAAAGGCAACTGGCGCGGCACCCCCGATGCGAACAAGGCGACCTCCGGAACACCTCAGGAAGCCGCGAGGTCGGCGAACACAGTCCGTTGCAACGCCCATTCAACAAGAACGCCCTGCCCCCACGACAGGGCGGCCGCCCACAGGGTGGCAGGCCCAGGCAGGGAGGAGGCATGCAAGGAGAAGGGGTGTCGGGCCGCGAGGAAGAACAACTCCACCGAGACCCCCAATAGAGTCAACGACCTGGAGGAACCCCCGCAGAAGGAAAACAGGGGACAGCCTGTCTGAGTGTCTAACCCGAAGGCCACCGACTGACCCCGAAGGGCCAGCGCGTGGTCCCGCAGGAAGAACAGAGGAACCAACAGTCCGAGGGCATAGACGGGTAAGTGGAGGGAGACCCACCCATCTGCCAGGAAGTGGACGTCCCAGGTTCGATCGGGAACCCCACCCAACCTCGCTCGACGGATCTGTGGCTACCCAGACCGTCGGCGGGGGGGCGGACCAGGGCACAGCCGCAGAGAGCGAGCCCGGAGCAACCCAGAGACCGAAGCGGCAGCGAACGGGACGCAGGAGCGGCAGGAGCCGATCCAGAGGGGCAACGGAAACACCACGGGGCCCATGAGGAGGAGGCGGAGTAGCCAGAGGCTCCCTAAGGAAAGGGGCAGAGCGGCCCAAAGCAGCGAACCCACGAACGAGTCCCAGAGCCACCCCAGGAGGGAGACCGAGTGCAACACGGCGAAGACCTTCCACCGAAGGTGCACCGTGGTCGGCAGACCCCGGGTCACCGTAGCGCCGGACAAAACCCATGCGAGACCGACCCATGGCACGACACGCGACGGGGTCAAGCGTGAATTGGGAACACCAAAAGGGGAACCCTAACCGTGCGACGGTGCGAACGACTGTGAGGGCGTCGCCAACGCACAGGCCGAGGGCTTCGGAAACTACCAACCAGTCGGCCAAGGAAAACAGGAGCTGGAGCCCGCTCCTGAGGAGAGGACCCAGAGCCTGCCCCACATGTGCGGAGAAGATCCGCGGCGCGATGTGGAGACCGAAGGGAAGGCCGGCGAACAGGAACACACGATCGGAAGGCCGAACGGCCAAGAATCGCTGGAAGAGAGGATGGAGAGGAACGAGCCAAGACGCATCCTGGAGGGCCAGCGACACAACCCACGACAGAGGGCACAGGGCCAGGCGTACCAGGGGTACCGGCAGCATCCGAAACCGTGTGTGCACGACGCGCCCGTTGAGGGCCGACAGAACCACCAACGGCCGCATCGCGATGCAGTTCGTCGACGGGACCAGAAAGACACGGGAGAGGAAAACCGGGCGACCGGCGGTCAACTCCCTCGACGCTACCCAGCTCGGGCATGGAAGGGAGCATGTGGGCCACCTCCGAAGAGATGGACCGGCGTCGGTGACAAGAGCGGAAAGAGGGTCGAGACGTCCACCACCAGGGGAGACCCCGCCGCCCCCAACGTCCCGCGCGGCAACCGAGGGGCGCAAGGGCAAAAACAACCCGAGGGAGCACCCGAGAGGAGGGGAGCGACCCGGTCGGCCAGGCGAGAAGGAGAACAAGGAGGCCGACCCAGAGAACTACACATTGTGTTGACGCGGAGGTACCCTCGGTACGGGCCGTGCGGGCACGAGCGCCACGTCGACCTCTACCCCCCCCCCCCCCAACCCCGGCGAAAAGGGCGGGCTACCCCAACCCCAGGCCGGCGCGGGGCAGACCACGGCGAAGGGCGGCCGGAAGTGGAAGGCCGGCCAGCCCCGACACAGCGGGGATGAAAGGGGGCAAGAACAGAAGGGCGAGGCGGAATCGACGCACCGGCCTGCAACGTCCCAGTCCTGCGTCCGCGCAAGGCGGCAGCACTTGCAGCAGCACCCCGAAGAGGACCGACAGAAGGACGGGACTGAGAAGACCCCGCGTGCGACACAGCACGACGGTGCGTGACTGAAGCAGGGACCGCAACGACACAGCGCGTCGTCGCGTGTCGGAAGCAGGGGCCGCCGACAGAGAAGAGAGCATACCCAAGCAACCAGCTGAAACAACCCCGAAGTATAGAGCTCAGAGTACAACAAACCCCGACGAATATCCAAGGGGGCCGGCCGGCAGAACGAGGACCGCACTGTCGGGCGGCGCCGAGTTGCCGCGCACAAAACCGCCTTCAGCTCGGGAACCAAAGACACCGCGAGCCGAAGGTGGACCCGCAGAACGCGGTCCAAACCCTCGCGAAGAGCGCCTGGCGCAGACGCCCCGAAAAGCCGCAGGCGGGGACAGACGGCTGGAGGGAACCGAAAGACAAGACAAGAAGTTCGTCACCCACTGTCGCAAGGGAAAAACCGTGGCGACAGAGGCCTGATCCGGGTGAGAGAAGAACGGGGTAGCAATAGAACAAAGTTCAAGAATGGGCGCGCCCAGCCAGGACCAGAACGCGCCGGCCAACCCGCCGACAGACACAAGAGGAGGCAAAAGCAGTGACGACTCCAGGGGAGGGACCGAAGGAGAGCCGTCGACGGAACGGTGTGAAGGCGAAGGCCCCAGCAAACCAGGCCACCAAGGGGAGAGGGCGACCGAGCAAGACGGCGAAGCCAGGCGGACCGGCGTCGCACAAACCCGACCCATAGGAGGACAGACCCGTCAACACAGCCAGGGACTGAACAGCCGGAAGGATGTCAGTGCGGCTGAAGTCTGACCAGAGCGGAGGCCTGCAGAAGGGAGCGGGACCGTAGCAGGGGTAGGAAGGGCGAGGCGCTGAGGGTGAGTCACCGCCAAGAAGCGCGAGAAGAGGGAGGCGTCCAACGACGCCAAGCACCCGTCGAAGCGTGACACAACCCCGCCCTGCATAGCCAACAATCGAACCGAGAGAGGCGACCCCCCCCCCCCCACCCAGAATGGACGGCCCGCAGGGACAAGCGCGAGCGGGAGCGAGACCCACGACACGAACCAGCAGCGTCGCGGCCCAAGGAAGGTGAGCGACGACGGCCGTGGCGCCGTAGAGGGACCCGACCCCGATCACGAACGGCCGAGGGGGAAACAGCACCATCCCCCTCTTCCAGCGACACGACAGCTCCCGAGAAAGGGGGACCCCGAAACCTCACCGAGGCAAGAGGAGGGGTACCCCCCAGGCGAGACGGGAAGTGAAGGGCAGGAAGAGAAGAAGGAGGAGGAGCAGGACGACGGGAGGGGGAAGGATGGCCGGGTGAAAGGAGGCCAGAAGGAGCCGCGGGGGGAAACAGAGCAAGGACCCCCGGGGCGGAGAGAACAGGGCGGCCCGACACCGAGGCGGAGGAGGGAGGGACCACCACCGTGGGACGAGACCGTGAAGGAAGAAGAGGCACTGAAGCAGGTGAAGTAGGAGAAGCAACGACACCCAGGCGGACCCTCCAGGACAGTGTAGGAGGGAGCAGAGGGCCAGCGACAGCACGAACAACCGCGCGCGGAGAGGACAACGTAAGAGGAAGTCGTCTGGGCTAGGAAAGCGGGCGGAAGGGAGGAGAGCCCCTATCCGTAGAGGCCAGGGGAGGGCGCACAGGAGCAGAGCCGCCAACCCCGGCCTCAGGGTGAGAACCAAGACGAGGGCGGGCGACGGCAAGGCGATCAGGAGGACGACGAGGGGCAGTAGCGAGGCGAGCGAGAGCGTGGAGGCTCAGGTTGACCAGTAGCGTAGGAGAACCAAATGATACCCAGCTCGCCTTGTACCATTTGTGCCAACCCCAGATGGGACGTCACAACGTCGTCCACGTATCCCATGTACCTAGTTACAGCTAGGTGAACTGAGGCTAACACATGAAAGGAGACGAGCCCAATTCGCCACCGCCCGGTCTGGGATTGAACCCCCGACCCCTCGTGGGTGAGACGAGAGCTCCACCGACGAGGCTACGGGCTGTGTTGAACAGCCGTCAGTCGGGCAGGGATACCCAGGGTGACGCGGAACCGGGCGGCAACAAAGGCCGGGGAACGGCGGCCCACAGGCCCAATGTGGCGGGAGACCATCGGCCACACCGACGGAAGGGAAGCAGAGGCCACAGCCGCCGCCGAGGAACCAGGGCCATGGAGCAGCACAACCACCAGGGCCAGACACGGGCCACACAGAGCAGGGAGGTAGGCCGTAGAGGACACAAAGAGCGAGTGGCGCAAGCATGACATGTGGCTCACCAAGCAAGGGGAGCGACAACCAAGGTCGAAAGCAAAGCAGCCGACCAGCACGAGAAGAACACACACCAGAATCAGCACGTCGAAGGTGTAAGTGGAGAGAATGTCCAAGAAGAACCAGGGAAGGAGCATGGGGAAACAGGAACACACATGCAAACAGGTATCCGTACTCACCCTAAACTGGGAGCACAGAGGTAGGCGAGGAGGGCGGCCGAGGCGGAAGAGCACCAGCAGAACCTGCAAAGATGGAGAAAGTGTTAACCACCACTCAACATCTTACATGCAGGGCCTATAACACCAGGAAAGTGCATACACCAATATAGTATCAGGCAACAATATGACATAAAAAAGGTCAACAGTGAAAGCCAACTATAACCGCAAATTTGCGGGCCAATGGAGGTAGATCCGTACCGACACAAACCTCCCACATCGCCACGCGACCCCCCAGCGATCTCCGCAAATTTGCGGGGAGCCGAAATGTCCCAGAGGACCGAATCGAGCACACCGCAAATTTGCGGGACCGGCCGAGATGGTCCGGTGCCGAAAAAGCGAGAGGAGCGTCTAGGAAAACTAAAAAAGGCCCGCAAACAAGCGTCAACTCCTTATGAACTCCAAGCGACGATGACCATCAAGCTGAGCAGTGCCTTCCTTGATAATATCCTGACTCAACCGGTCAAGGGAGAGGCAAGGAAGACACACCAGGGGAGAGGAGGCACATCCCCCAGGAACCACCCAACCCACAGAGATAGAGCAAAGCCCATGAGGAGAAGTGGCAGGTTGGGTGGTTTGGCACAAACAGGGGCCCCCGTGGGGTACCCCAGGATTGGGCAAAAGTTAGGAAAGGATGGAGGCGAAAACAGGAAGGAAACACAAAAAACCAGTAATGAAACTGGTGAGAAAAAGGGTGGCCTAGCCGCGAGTAGAGAATGTGTCAGGGGCGAAAAACCCTGTGGAGTGAGGGAGAGGCCCCCGTGGGGTACCCCTGGGTATTACGAACCACTAAGCGCCCAGGCCCTTGAGACACAGTGAAGGCTCGAAAAGAGGGACTCGGGAATAACGCTAGTTATGCGGCTGACACAAACACTACAAACAGCACCGCCACCACGAAATCTCAGATTGTGAACCAACTGTACACCTAGGCTATGAAAAAATGAGAACTCATAGGGGCATAGCAAGTCCTGAATGATAAACAAGCTAGGCTAATTGAAGCTAAAAGCGAAACTATGCCCAGACTAACAGGAAAAAAGAATATGAAAAGAGAAAGAATGAAAAACATATACGAGGAACGCCAGGCGCCCCCGTACCTTCGGTAAGCTATTTCCACACGCGTCTCCATTATACACACTTAGGAGCCCATTTACGTGTGCCCTAGATCACGTAACATCTGTCTAACAAAAAAGAAGGCCAGAAAAGCCGAAACTAACCTAAACAGGGTGAATTAAAGGAGCACAACAAAAGCGACTTCATTCAATGGAGCGCGTGAAAAAATGATAACAAGAGAGGGTCGCTCATGCGCACGTTCGACAGGGATCTGCACATGACGGAACACGGGATGGGCCTTAAGCGGTAACTAAGGTAAACCCCTTTTTCTTCTCTTCTATGCTTTTTTCACCTTCGGTGGTAGTTTTGGTTAATGTACAACGTCTCCTAGAGCACGATAAGGAGTAGACTAGACGTTTTCTTTTTAACCGCGGTTGGAATGACGACATAGCAGTCAAAATAGACAAGTCGTCATTGCAATTAGGTTAATAGCCTTGACGTTGGATTTGCCAAGACTACTAACAAATAGCCTATTTTGGAAGGGTCAACTAGAATAGGATTGATTAATGTTTGTTGCACTCGTATATGCATTTCCCTGTGTATTATTATTATTGTTCCTGTTTTCTGCTGGTCTAGGTAATGCTAGACTGGGATAAGGCTACTGGTGTTGTGATTCCCGATGTGTACTAGATTTTGTTGAACCTGTACAATCGCAACGGAGACGTGGGAAGCCTAGGTGGTCTTTCTGACTGTGTACCTTGTGAGTTTAGCACTGTGTTGCGAGTGAGGGCTTTTGCCTCTGCCACCCAACACTGTGCTAACTCGGTTGCTTTGACTTTGAGAGGATCGCCAGGAGAGAACCAGATACAAGTGATCTGGATCTCTCAAGAGAGCATCCCGTCAATTAACGTAATTTGGCCGCACAGCCTTAAGGACCTCGCTAGGCTACGAGCCGCTTGCTCAGCCATTGTTTCCTAGCCTACTACATCCCAGCTAGACTTTGCTCGATCAGCAGATACAGAATAGTATTGAAGCTTTCCTTATGTATGATATTGTTTATGCACTATTGATTTCATGTGTTGCACGCTTAGCTACTTTAGTGATTAGTGGCCCACGAGCACAATCCGAGTAGGCTATTGCCGGTGCATTGGCGGAGTACTTCTTTTTAATGTTTGCCAGTTACTATTGCATATTCTTATAATTCTTCTTATGTCACTTTAAACCTTTAATGATATGTCATTGCCAGTGTTTTGCTTATTTGAATAGCTGTTCAAAATCCGATACGTACTTCTTACGGGCATCCGAGAAGCATCTAACTTTATCAGAAGATTCCTTGCTCGATGCTTAAGGACTATTAATTTAACGTAACGTAATAGTGCCGATCCGAAGTAGAGGGTGGAGGACTTCTTAAGTTCTTAGTCAAGGGTGGATTACTTCGGCTTCGGCCAACACTATTCTTTGGTGTTGTTGTTTCTTACTTCTTTGTTTGATTGTTGACCAGACTAGATAATTCCTGTCTCTTTATTAGTCTGTTGTTGAACACTAGTACCGAGTTCTTATATACCCCGTTATAGCAGATCGAACTCTGGAGGGTATTGGTGTTTTTTGTTCGGCTGGCAGTACTCAGGGTTTGGGATCGTGTGTTTCCGTTGTGGCAGCGAGCCGTACTCGAGTCCTGATTGAGAGCCCTTGTGTACCCAAGTGCCAGGTCGTAACATTAGTTTCCCAGAACGCCCCAGCAAGCAATCCCTCAAAAGCAAACATAATGAACCCATACAACACTTATCTTTTGATCGATCTACTATTTCCAATTGGGCCAGGAAACCTTGTTACCTTTAATACTTCCAAAACCCAATTTTTACATCTATCTACCTGCCGTGAACTCCCAGAGGACTATCCTTTATTCTTTAATCTTTCCCTGCGGGAGACGTTCCCGAACGCCATGGCAATTTACAGCAATTAACAGGCTTTTAAAGCCTATGTCTATGGTAGGGCTACCTCGTTCTAGCATCATTTTGAAGCTATTTTCTTCTAGTTTTCGGCTGAATACATTTCATTTCATTCAGACACTTGCCTAATCAATCAGGAGTGCCTCAATGAGCCCTAATAGGGCAGGAATAGGCGGAATAATATAAAAATCAACCCTTCATCTTCTCTCAGTATTCTCGGTGTCTTTTTTTCTTCTGCTCTCTCTTGGAAGGACCATATTACCAGTCTTGCTAAGGCGGCCTCCAGAAGCTGGGTGTGCTCAACCACCTCAAGGGGTTGTTGTTGTTGTTGTTCCCCAAGCTGCCTGGCCTAACAGCCCCAAGGCCCCCGAGCAATTACAAGGCCATAACCGAGCGCCCCCACAGAACCCTCCCTGCCGACCACAATAAAGCCTGGGTGACCGAAGCCACTCCAGCCTCAAGGGGTTCTTTACCCCTGCTCCGCTTCTTGCTCTGTACAGGGGCATAGTGCGTCCTTGTATTGAGTATTGTTCACATGTGTGGGGAGGATCTTCTCACACAGCACTTCTAGATAAATTAGAAAGGAAAGCCTTTTGTATCATTAACTCCCGTCCAGTCACCGTCTCTCTGCAATCTCTCATTCTTCGCCGCAATGTTGCATCTCTCTCACTATTCTATCGCTACTACAATAATCAGTATTCCTCATACCTCTCTCAGTGCATACCACCTCCTCTACGTAGGGTACGTAGTTCTCGTCTTCCACCACAATCCCATTCCTACTCTGTACAACTCTCTAACTTAAGAGTGAAATGTTTCTCCCAATCTTTCTTCTATTCAACAGCTGAGCTCTTGAACTCTCTTCTTGAATCCATGCTTCCCTCATGCTATGACTTAAATTGTTTCAAACTGTGTATCCAGACATTTTGGCTCGAACGTTCCTTGATTTTGGCCCTGTCACTTTTTTAACTCTTGGGGAGGCACTTGTGATTTGCAGTTTTGCTTTTTGTCTCCCTCATCCACAGAGAGAAAACCAAAAAATACATCCTATAAACCCACCTCAAACACATTTAGTCACCCTCCTGTACACTCCCCCTACATTCCCCCTCACGCAAGCACGAGACCGGCTTAGTCCCACCAATATCTCTTGAGATGACTGAGAGAGTGGAACTATGTCACGCTCCATCCCATCAGTCCCGTAACAAGTATACGGTTTCACACTGGATATAGCCTCTTTACACCTATTCTCTGGTTCTTCAATGTTCACATGTTTATTATACAAGTAAAATATGAGCAATTGGAGCAGTAATATTGCTTTATGTGATAAATAGAACAAATTTTGTCAGAATTGAAGCTAAATGTTTCGCACTGATGGGCATTTACAAAACACGTCTGTCGCAACTGCCGAGTAAGAATGCGATACACCCAACACATTAATTTTGACGACCTCATCTTGAGAAAGCATAGGACTTCTTATATTAACCTTTAAACGGTGAAGCTATGATATTTGAAAGTGCCCGCCAGGCAAACGTATTGAGGCCCATTCCGACGAAAATCGTCATTATCCGATAAATATCGTTATTACTTATTCACCCTGGTCTCTGGGTTTTCTCCTGGATGACCTGGATGCGTGTGAATTTGTATTTTGTTTTTGTGTGTTTATTGTTTTATGTTATGTTGTCCCTATTCGGGCTCTGTCTAGAGTCTGCCAACCTGCCCCCCAACCTGCCCCCCCCCCCCCCCCCCCCAATAAAAAGGAAAAGTATAAACATACATACTGTACATACTTATTCATATGCACCTATTTTACGTTTAATATGAAGATATTAACTTGTAACAGCAGTAAAACAAGTGGGAATAGTATTTGGGGGGTGAAAAAGACGAAGTATTGCCCACCAGTTCATTCATGAGAGCAGAGCCGGCACGGTGCACACCCTCCCCCTCTCACTTATCGGTCGACACTGACGTCTTGCAAGTGAAGTCTCTCTCTCGCTACGATCTCTAGATGCCTCTCCTTCGACCTTGAAAGCAGGTGAGGGATATTGGCGTCGAAAATAAACCGATAAACAAGGGAATAAGAGGAAAAATAGGTGATAATTGAAGGGGGGGTTTGGACACATGTGGAGGAGTGATAGAAGGTATGGAGGGGAAGTATCTCACTTAATCCCAGATTCCTTTGTTTTGAGTGCCACTGGGGTCTTTTAAAAGGCATTTCTTAGGCCTTGGATCTTAACCCGGGAATGGTGAAAAGGCTCTTAAAAGGTTTTGGTAGTGAAAGGCGACGAACATCTTAAGATCCAAGGCCTAAAAAAAGCCTAATAAAGGTCCCAGTAGCACGTAAAACAAAGGCATATGTGATTAAGCGAGATAATTCCCCTCCATACCTCCTATCCCGGCAGATCATATATACTTTAATTAATTTCATATGGGGTGTTTGGTGTTGTGGTGAAATTAATAAAATATAGATTATCACCTATTTTTCCTCTTATTCCCTTGTTTATTGTTTTTTTAACCGCACCAATATTTCCAATTCGGTTCCAAGGTCCGGCCAGGTGCCTATCGAGTGCGTGGTGAGAGAGAGAGAGTGAGAGAGTCTTGAGAGAGTCTTGAGAGAGACATCAGTCTGCCTCTAGGCTTCGGAGAGAAAGGGTATACGTCGCGTTCGCCTCACATTTCATGACTCGACGGTCGGCAATAATTCGCGATTTTCACCCCCCAAATACTATTCCCACTTGTTTTATTGCTGTTACATGTTAATATCTTCATAATAAACTTAAAATAGGCGCATATGAATAATTAATAACGATATTTATCGTAAAATTACGATTTTAGGCGGGAATGAAGCCTAATATCGTCGTCTAGCTGTAGGGTATTCATTACATATAGCTCGCGTTTTATAGGTTAAGAGCCCCGTCGCCTTCCCCCAGTACAACTCTTTAGAGTCTTGGCGCCATTCCCAGGTTAACTTGTTTTCCACACACTTATGCTCCCACCATCCCCAGACGTTTACTCTCCAGTGCTTGCTTTTCAAAATATTTAGGATACCAACTTCTCAATTCCACTTGGCAGTTAGTGAAACTCTAATTATTGATTGCAACTTTCTTCTTCCTAATTATAAAACTATTTTCAATTTATCGATTAAAAAATACGTCCAACAGTATGGGCCCAACACTTCTATATTCTTTGCATTATGGCATACATAAAAACTTACAAACTTTAATAGGAGATAGAATCCATAACTCAATAATGACTTATGGCCACACTACATTTCCTCCAAACTGTAAATTCCCAAATGTATCGTATATACCGTAGTGATCGATCGATAGTCAGACAGTTTGAGCAATTTCCTTCCTTGGCCATGGAGCGAGAGAGAGATACATAAAAAAAAGGCTGAAACTCTGTTAATCTCAACGAAGCTCCGGAAATTAAACTTGTTTTGGGTTTAAGGTCAAGAGAGGGATGACCAGACCCATGACACGACCATCTTTATTATAGCTCACTTTACTAAAGGTATTTACTTTATTGTTTGATGTTCATTTTATGGTTGTCATTATGGAAGGGATGGCACAGTATGTAATGACTGTGTCTGTGTCTGTGTGATGTGTGTGCCCCGTTGTGTGGTGTACGCCCTGCAGAAGCACACATCACAGTAGTGATTATGATGGTGATTAAGGTAGTACATACTTGCAGTTTCAGTCTCTTGTCCTAATGATGGTGTTCCAGGCAACCCTGTTAAGGGCTGCTTCACTTGTCAAGTTTTTGGATTCGAGATCGGCATGTATAGTCTGATCCCAGGTCTTCCTCGGTCCACCCCTTGGTGCAACTCACTCCACAATCACAGACCTGCATCTTTTCACCCAGTTTTGTTCATCCAGTCTCTCCACATGCCCATACCATTCCAGTCTACTTGAATGCATCTCTTTGCTAATACTCTTTATACTTAAGCTGAGGAGACGCTCAGTGTCATGGTCGGGCCTGTAGGCTCCGGTTATCACCCGCCCGAGCTGCTTGCAACAGCTGGCCTGGCTCATAGGCTACATAATACCGGAAAATCGTCTGTCATATCAGGGGCCCTGCGAGAATAATTAAGGGGTGTGGTTGTTTTGAGTGTGGCCTCTATGGAGTGTCACCTTAACAGTTATGGAGTGTGGCCTATTTGGGTTTTTGTCTGTTCACAAACTTGGCCTTTTTGGTTGGGGCTTTTCAGGAATGTGACCTTTTTGGTTAGTCATGGAAAAACTACAGAAGATAAAAATTATTATATGCAACCTCATGTTCAAAATATCATATATTTTTGTTTTCGCTTTCCATGGCATTCCTTTTCCTCTATGTATCTAGCAATTTAACCCCCTCGAACTCTTTTTAACCACCTCAAACTCCTTATGACGCGATCATGTGGAAATCGCCCTGGGCCAAAAAGCACTAAAACACGATTGTGTCATAACCTATGCACGCTTGAAATACGCAGGCCAAAAAAATTGTGGGTAAACTCTGTTGTTGCCAGATCGTAATAAAATTGCGCCTGCCGATATGGTAAGCATTAGTGCGTGCATCCATTTGTGGCAACACTGTAGGGAGATGCGGCGGGCTGACCGACAAGAGGGTTCTGTAAATAGTCCTCAGTCTCCCTTTCTCCGTCAGGGTGTGAACACGGGCGATTGCCTTTTAAATCATCTCCCAGCCATTTTCACTACCCGAACCAAGAAATTACGAGCCGTTGTGAAGATATATTGCTACTCAGGGATTGTGAAAGCCTGCGTGATTGTAATTATGCATTTTTACCTATTTCTCGATACACAATGGAGTCCTTTGATTGAGCGTGGAGTGTGTGTATCATAGAGGGATCACTGGGCACGCACCATGAGGGAGCTAATCCAGTATATTTCCACTCAATCTACTTATTATGTATACTATTACGAACTAGAAAAGAAAATACGAAGTCTGTGACTAACTTGTTGTGTATGTTTATAAAATATTATGTTTTAGTAGCGAGAAAACTTGGACGTGCTACCATTTACGGCAATGTTTTGCCAATTTTAAGGTAATCCAGTATAATTTCACTCAATCTACAAAGTATATCAACTAATACGAACTAGAAAAGGGAATACGAAGTCTGTGACTAACATATTGTGTATGTGTAGAAGAAAATAATATGGTTTAGTAGCGGGAACACGTGGACGTGCTACCCTTGTGGGCAATTGTTTGCCATATTTTTTGTGAGACTGGAATAGGACTATAATTGTGAATGTTTCTTGCATGAATTGAATATTTTATTCAGGGAAGGCAAAGGAACCACCCATGCATTAGCGCTAGCCAATGAAATTAGTTGCCAACAACAAGCCTATGAAGGACAATGTCACATCATCCTGAGGGATATCTCAAAAGCCTTTGACAAAGTTTGGCACTTAGGATTGAAATTCAAACTCCTTAAATTAAACAGACCAATACTAATTGAAAAACACTACTGCTACCCTCCATAAACTATATAGATTTAGGAAAATGCAAATACAAATTAAAACACACCTTGTAAAAGCAATAATATTTCCTATTCTTGATTATCCTCCAATCCCAACTCGCACAAATAGAACGCAAATAAGGAAATTAAAAAACAAAACAAAACAAAGCACTCAGATTTGCCACAAATCAGACATATCCATATACAATGACAAGACAATTTAATACACTAGGCAACTAATACACTTCCACTTAACATTCGGGTTCACAATCAAGCTAAGCAAATATGGGCACGTCTAGATCTTCTAGAGGACCCACCATTAGAGAAAATAAACATTCAAGAAGCAGTAGACGAAAGGCAATTTCACAAATGGTTCCCAAGCAGTCTCAAGATAATAAATAATATAATAGAACCTGAACCTATCTATTAAGATATCATAATATAGAAAGACAATTTGTTTAAGAATATATATAATCAAAGCAACCTAGAATAAGATGTAATGTGTCAAACTAATGTGACGCATGTCGAGTATGAGCATGCTGTACAGAACGCCCAGTCATGCCCCACTCTCGCTAGGATCGTCAGGGCAGGAACTTTGGCTGTAGTCTGTGTAGAGTTTCCTAACTTAGTTTGTGTGAGCCGTTGTACTATGAGTATTATGAATATGTATTTTGTTTTCATCTGAGTCAACGAGTTCTATTTTATATCATTAGTTATAAGTGTTGTGTGTGGGACTTATTTGTAATGATGAGAGGAGAGAGAGAGATTGCGTGGCGAGGACCAGTGAGTGCGCCACGCGGGCAGGTAGGCCTAATTCCCTCCTCCCTCCTCCCTCTCAGTGCGTGGGAAATCCTTTGTCGATCCCAGATTGAGAGAGAATATTACGTAATGATTGCTAGTGGGCGGTCCTTAGTAGTTGGCGATATGCTCACTAGAGGGCCGAGTATAAAAAGGGGGGTCTTGCCGCATTTTCCTCAGAACTCATAAGGCAGAGCGACTTCTCATATCCCTTGCAACTATATATATTCTTCCGACTGATGTGAACTTTCCCTACTCTCTGTACCGCCTACCTTCTTCTTTTCCCTAACCCTTTTTAACCTCAATGACCCCTTTGGTGCAGATTTAGTCAGCCAAAGTATTGTCGCTTGAGTTCTCACGAGATATATGCCTATTAGATAGCCTATTTTGGAAGGGATAACTAGAATAGGATTGATTAATGTTTGTTGCACTCTTATATGCATTTCCCTGTGTATGATTATTCATGTTCCTGTTTTCTGCTGATCTAGGTGATGCTAGACTGGGATAAGGCTACTAGAGTTGTGATTCCCGATGTGTATTAGGTTTTGTTGAACCTGTACAATAGCAACGGAGACTTGGAAAGCCTAGGTGGTCTTTCTGACTGTGTACTGTGACGCCCAGTGCGTGGCAACGCAACCTGATTGTACTCCTTGGTACTCCACTGTACCACCACGGTACCGCGTTGTACCGTGCTGGCTGCTTATATTGAGTGTGACAACGTATAACTATGTTCTTTGTATCTCTGCAAAGGTCTCGTCATTTGCTAACCAGTGGTGGGTTTTGTTTTAAGCCATGTCGAGACCTTCCATTTAATATGTAGTATCAATAGAGAAGTTGATAGATAAGACAGTGGGAATTCAGAGAGAGAGAGTGAGTTAGACTTCAGAGCGAGAGGGTAGCGGTGCGCCACGCTGCCGGGGGGGTGGTTGCCAGACGTATGGACCGGTTGGCAGCCCTGCGCTTATAGCTAGGTGCGACAGGGTTGGTAGTACATTGCCGCCTGCCTATGCTGCCTGGGCTGCCCATGTTGTCGTACAGCACATTGCCTGGAGGCTCGCTGTGTGCTCTATGACCAGGTTGCCTAGAACCTTTGAGATTCTAACATCCCTTGCCCTCTCTCCCAATTTCTCACGGTTGCACTCTTTCTCTCTGACGACATTACTCTCATTTCATTCTTCTCTCTATTTAAATGCATACCCTTCCCTTGAGGTTCTAAAGGAGTTTCAGCACTCACCTCTCGTATTACTCTTAGGACAAGCATATATTTACATGTATTAGATTTAAGGGGTTAATGTGAACAGCGATCTTCTTGATGAGGATAGTTGGTGAACGTTCTACATGTTCACGAGTTATATGCCCAGCTCATCATCCAATTTGTGACTAGACTAGTGCCATGTGTAAGAGCCCGACCATGCCCAGGAGTTGTCTGTAGAGGGGCGAGGACTTAGCCTTGATTTGCCTACCGAGCCAGGAGCGAGTGTAGTACCAGAGACTACAGCTCGCTCGTAGTGCCGGTATAGTAGAGTAACGTAATTTATCTGTCCTTGTGTTCTCTGCAGTCTTTTCCTGGGTTCTCGCTTTCGGTGCTGGGACTCGTTGTTCCTGTGACTTGGCCTGCTAGCTAGAACACATGGGGATGATGAGTGGGTTATATCTTTATTTTACTATGCATTGCAGCTCTTTAAGTTTATGTATGTAACACTTTACAATACACATTACTCACACACAAGACAACACTATTAATACTTTCATGTATCAATTAACTGCACTGTCGTTTTGCTGCTGTGTCCGGAGTTCCGTTGCGTAGGGCGCATACGGACTCAGAGGGGAGACAGAGTGAGAGAAGCGAAGTAGCCTATGTGGTAGTAGGCTACCGGCGCAGTACTGTTGCCTGCAACCTTTTAGTTATTCCAAGTATAGATTCATTCTTATAATAAGTGACTACTATTTATGTTCCTTCCATGTGTATTATTAGGTATCTACTGGATCATGAACATCTTGTATGCTACATGCTAGTGCATGTTAGTAGGGGACAGTTATTCTAGTGCACGCGCTTTCAAGTAGGCGTGTACATTTGTCATTTAGCATTTCACTGTCATACCTTTAGCCTGCTTCTATTCTACATTATTAGAGGCTTAATATTAACGTAGTTTCTTGAGTATTGCATTTCTTTAGTAATAACGTAACCTATAAATGTCTGAGGGAGTTTAGCCTCATAGCCTACCCCTGTTGTACACTTTCGCCGAGTTAAGGTACCTCGTTACCATAGACGATAACTCTGTAGGGCGTTGGTGCTTTTGTTGTCTGGAGCATATAGTATTTGGGACTGGAATCGAGCGTGTCGTTGTCACATAAGCCATTTCTGTCCTACGATCAAGAATCCCGAATATGTATTGCCGATCCAGCCGTAACAAAATGGCGACCTTGCACAAGATTCAGTAGTATCCTATCACATGTTTTTTGGAGAACTATTCTATGCTACCTAGTAGAGCTGGCTAGAATTTTCTTGCATATTGGAGGAATTTTTATTGTGTCATTATTGTATTGGTGGACTTGCAGATTGTTTCGTTGGGGGTGTCTAGAGTAGAGTCATTCAAGCATCTTTAACATTTTGTGAGTCGAGACTGCAATTAGTAATAAGCACTTTTTTTTTTTTATGAACAGCAATTGTATAACCAGCACTATGTCTAATGACTCATCATTTACGGGGGAGGATAACACGGTACAGCCTAGTAACCAGCAAGTACAACAGATGTTTGGGGAGGGGAGTGTTATAAGTGGAGAGAGGGATGCCCGGGCATTTTTGCAGACACCTTTGACCGAACAGCGCCTGCAGGCTATTGATTGTTACGGTCTTCGCTGTTTAGCCACGGTTTTGGGGCGGGACTGTCCTGACAGTTGGCCCAAGAAGAATTTGGTGGCATGTTTGTTGGGTGATGGCGATGGGGCGGTGGGTGGAGTGGGGTCTTGGGGGGTTCCCTCCAAGCCTCCATTCCACTCTACCCCTGAGCTGGGCCCTCAGCCAGCGAGTCTTAGCACGATGCAGCAGGAGGGTTCTCAAGGGCAAGCTGGCTTACCCGTAAACACGTCTCGGTGTGGATCCCCCATTTTGTGCTCTCCCCCCCCAGGCCTGTCTCCTGAGATGTTATTTCAGCTAGAACTAGCTAAGTTTAAGCTGCAGGAGACTCAGATACAACAGGCTAGTATAGAACGCATAGAGGTTGCTAGAATCCAAGCCAATCAGGATGCAACCAGGTACCAGGCTGAAATGGATGTCGAGAAGTCTAGAGTAGAGACCACGGGGCGTCATCTCGGTGGTGGGCACTGGGTTACAGACTCACTTTCGCATTTAATTAAGTTAGTACCCGCATTTGATGAGACAGCAGTGACTGAGTTTTTTGCTCGTTTCGAAAAGAAGTGTCGTGAGTATGACTGGCCGGAGGTTAAATGGGCAGCATTAGTTTCATCACGTCTAGTGGGTAAGGGGTTGAAAGCCTACGATGCACTGTCCCTGGACGAGAGTGTAGTGTATGGACTGGTGAAGGAGGCTGTGCTCCGGGCCTACGAACTGCAACCCGAAACTTATAGATTGAAGTTCCGTGGCGTGAATAAGAAGAGCGATGTCAGTTTTATGGAGCACGCACGGGACTTAACAGATGCATGTAATAACTGGTTTCGGTCCGAGCACGCAGAGTCGGCTGAGGAAATTAAGCAACTTTTCTATCTGGAACAGTTTTACCAATGTACTGGAACCGATCTAACGCTGAACATTAAGGAAAAATGTCCCAAGACAGTAGAGGAGGCTGCCAAGATGGCAGACCTCAGATTATCATTGATTCGTGGTTGCGGTGCCGCTCAGAGGGCTGAGTCAGGGCAGAAGGGGCGCTATACCCCACCCACCAGAGTTTTCGATAATAACAAATCCTATGACACACATAACCACACTAAATGCATTGCACCTAATAACACCTACAAACACAAACCTCTCCCGTTTACTAAAGGTCAGGCCCCTTCTTCGCCCGCACAAGGGAAGAAGCCCATTGGGGATGTGAAATGTTACAAATGTCAGAAGCTAGGCCATTATTCACGTGAGTGCCCTAGTAACACTCCCGCTAAGCCGGTGTCATTGGTTCACAGTATCGGTGTGTCTCTGAAGGCTGCAGCAACTGCCCGGGGTAGGTTGTCAGCAGCTGAGGCACACGCGGTAAAGAAGCGTACGGAAGGCTCGACACCTGTCCGGGACACTTTCTGTAGCCATCGGGGACACGGGTTTGTGAGCTGGGGGAGTGAACTACGGAGGGTTGACTTGCTGAGGGATACGGGGGCTTCGCAAACTTTGTTGAGGAACTTCACAGGGAAACCGATAAATGCGGCCAGAGTTGTTGTGGTGCAGGGTATAAATGCTACGAGGTCATACCCACTTGTGAGGTTGGAGTTGAGAGTGGGAGAGGTGTGCAGGGAGCTGGATGTAGGGATCGTTGAGTGTTTGCCAGTTGAGGGCGTCGACCTTCTTCTCGGCAACGACTTTGCGGTGCCCACTTTCGGGACTCCACCCTTAGTCGTTGCCGAGAGGGCGGCCGACGTGGATGGTGAGAATCGGGAATGGGTTGGGAGGTGCCAACAGGATGAGATGGCCTGTGTGGTAACCCGATCTCGCTCTGCGGCTCCTGCACAGCCTAGCACTCAACCTCGGGGACAGTGGAGGAAGGATCAGGAGAAGGTTGCTAAGGGCAGGAAAAGGGACATTGATTCTGCTGCACTTCTCGGTGATTCGGTACTTGGACCTATAATAAACACGGGAGTTGACTCTGGCCCAGATATGGTGTGTAACAAGGCAGAGTTGGGTAAGACTTCGCGTGAGGCAAGAGCTGTAGCGAGAGCCACTAAGGCAGTAGAGCCTACTAGCCGGGGTAATGTCTTATTACAAAACCATCTTGATGCATTGACGCCCAGGGACATTAGTGAGCAGCAGCTGCAAGACGCTAGCCTAGCTCGTTATAGCAATGGTGCCATAGAGTTGGAGGAAGATGGGGATGCGAAGCCGGGAGATTTCTTTAGGCTCAACAGGATATTGTACCGCAGATTTCTAGACCCCAAATCGAAGTGGGAGGGCGGTGCGAGGGTAGTAGACCAGGTGGTTGTTCCAAATAAGTATAGAGAGTCCTTATTGTGTCTGGCGCATGATGTGCCGGTGGCGGGTCATTTGGGGGTAACAAAAACATTGGCGGCATTGGGCAGGTTTTTCTGGTGGCCTGGGGTCAAGGCTGATGTCTGTGCATGGGTGGCTGGGTGTGCGACCTGCCAGACAACGGGGAAGCCTAACCAGACAATCCCGAAGGCACCTTTGTTTCCCATACCTGTCACCGGGCCTCCGTTCAGCAAAGTTGTAGTAGATTTGGTTGGCCCTTTCCCGCCTACTAGTAGTGGCAATAAATTCCTGTTGACAATCATGGATGTGGCTACGAGATACCCGGACGCATACCCCATGAGAAACGGCTCGGCAAAGGCAGTTGTTAAAAACTTATTATTGTTCTGTTCCCGTTATGGATTTCCACGTGAGGTGCAGTCAGACCAGGGGAGCAATTTTACATCCAAATTGTTCAAGCAAACCCTTCAGTTGCACGGTATATGTTCTGTAGTGTCGTCAGCCTACCATCCCGAGAGTCAGGGAGTCTTGGAGCGGTGGCACTCGACCCTGAAGAGTATGCTACGCTGTTACTGTGCAGAACATGACACTGATTGGGATTTGGGTCTGCCGTATGTTCTGTTCGCTGCACGTGAAGTCCCAGGAGAGAGCCTGGGGTTCAGTCCAAATCAACTAGTCTTTGGCCATAATGTGAGAGGACCTTTAAGTATGGTGAAAGAGATCTGGGAGGGCGAAGAGAAGCCGGGGTCTGTACTTAAATATATCCTTGAGAGCCGGGAGAGACTTATAGGTTGCATGGCAGCGGCAGGTAATAACTTGGTTAATGCACAGGCGGTCATGAAGCACCAGTATGACGCCAAGGTGAAGCTTCGGGAGTTTTCGGTGGGTCAGGAGGTAATGTTGCTTTTACCTTTGCCTGGACACCCCCTTTCTGCCAAGTTTATTGGGCCGTATGTGGTGGCTAAGAAACTGTCCGACCTTGATTATCTCGTTGCAACACCTGACCGTAGAAAAAAACATCAGTTATGTCATGTTAACCTCATGAAAGAGTATGTGAGACGCCCCTCAGAGCCTCTCACTGTCCCTGTGCTGGCCTGCAGCGGCCAGGGTGGAGAAGGAGGTGGGGACAGTCATGCTGCTGAGGAGGATAGCTGGGACTGTGTCATTTCCGCGGAACAGTGGGCGGGGAATACTGAACAAGAGGCTAGGCAAGCTGTAAGTCACCTGCCTGAGCACCAGGGTGCTGCTGTCCTAGGCCTGTTCAGGTCATACCCCTCTGTTTTCGCCGAACACCCAGGTCTCACTACTCAGGTAACGCACGACGTGGAAGTCGGTGATAATGTGCCCTTCAAGTCAGTGCCCTACCGTGTGCCCCCGGTAAAGTTGCCAGCTTTACGGGAGGAGTTAAAGTACATGGTTGAGAGAGGGATGATCACTGAAGGTTATGTGAAGTGGACATCACCCGTCACGTTGCAGCCAAAACCTGACGGCAAGGTGCGGTTCTGCATAGATTTTCGTAGGCTAAATGGCTTGACCACTACCAACCCTTACCCTTTGCCTCGAGTTGACGACAGCGTGGACAAGATAGGGAATGCAAAGTACCTTAC